>NQII01000289.1:0-26625 GCA_002778355.1 Clitarchus hookeri | reverse complement strand
GAGGCATTGAGGTTGGTGTTTCAGGATAGTGATTGGGGGAGTGGGCCATTATTGCTGATCCACCTGACCTGTTGGATCTGTCTCGGAGCCTCGAATCCGCTTTCTTGCTCTAAGGATAATGGGGTTCATACACGGAGGAGCCTCGAATCTGCTTTTCTCATATAAGGACTCAATCGATACATTTTATAATTTTTTGAATTTTGTTGTAAAAAAGGGCGATTTTTGGCCATAATCACTAATATTTGAAGTTATATTTAATCACACTGACAATTTTGACAGTCGGCAGTCAGGTGTGGCAAAATTCGACATGGCGGACGGCTCCAGGTTTCGGCTCTCTGCATACTTTGGTCGCCTGCGACTCCGATTTCTCCATTTATTGTCCCAAAACCAACAAAGCACACTACTTAATAAGTGTCTTATAAATTATTTTCCCGTTTGTGAATGTTACTAGAATTTTTGTGATCACGAAATTATATCTGCAAAAACGTGATTTTTGTTGAATAATCAAAGATAATTAACTACATATGATTAGGCCTACTTAAATTTGTAAAAGTGTGAAATAAGTATTTATGTTTATTATTCGTAAAAATAAGGCTCATTTAAGACGGTTATAAGTCGTTTTATTCGCATGGAAAACGATGGTTGATATCCCCTACAAGAAAGGCGCTAAAATAATTGAAGTCATAGAAATTTCCCCTGCACCTTTCTATAAAAACCATATACAATCTAAACATGAGTTCTGTATTATGTTTATCGTATTTTACTTTGTAAGTGGTGACATTTCAATGCTAATAACTGATTTGTAGCAGAAAATTTTTCAAAGTCGACCCACAAGCGTATATCGAATGCATAAAAATGGCCGAACATATGTTTGGCCAAATGTCTTAATGGTAAAATACCTGTGTTGCCAAATTACTTCTCGTCTATATGCTGGTGGGATGTGTCAAGAGGATTTTCGGAAGACAAGGATAAGTTATAAGAATTGCCTGTTCAACAGAATTTTTTCAATGACTTATGTCAAACACCTATTCGTACTAATGCCTATTCGCATGAACAGCTCTTTGTAGTGAAAAAAGAGTTAAATGTTCTGCAAACCGCCGGCAATTACCGCCTCCTCGAGGTAGTAGAATACAGCGGCAAGTTTATCAGATTGCAAAATAATGATAACATGACGACGGCGAATATTGCACTTCGTATGATTGACTACTCGGGACGGGTGCGCTGTCTGGCACTTNGGGGGCGTGTCTGAGCGCACAGCTGATTGGAGTGACGGGTGCGCTCTGCACTACCGCGCATGTCGTCCACACTTCTGCGTGACTATAGTTGTGTCGGAGTGCGCTCCGCGGGTCAGTTGTACCGTGACTGTGGCGACGAAGGCCTCCGACGTTAGCGCGCAGCACCATCACTTATTTCAAGTGACGCCGACTATTCACTTATCGCGTGTTTCCGCGAACCAGCACGCCCCGATATTTCATGAATGTTTGGGTCGATGTCGAAGACAACACGAATAACGCTAGTGCAGACAAAGTGCATGTGAGCGTTATACCGTAAATAGGCCGTGAAGTATTATTCCGGAGTTCGTTGTAGTTCCACTCTCATAGAATTTCAAAACAGATAGATACGAAGCTTAAACAATACAGCTTTATGTTAAAACAGAGGGCACTTTCGGGTGTCAGCGAGTATCTGTCAATGTCCTAATGTATATTTATGAAGACACGAAACGTTGTAGCAGTGCTATGTTTGAAGCGTGTGCAGTTGAAGACTTTTTACTGCAGGTATTTTGTGCTGTTGGCAGTTAAATTTTAAACCAGTGCAGTAATGTGTAGGAATTGATTTTCTAAATATTAATTTTGTTAAACATTTTCATTAAAAATAACGCACTATCTTAAATTTTATGGACTATCTGAAAAATCATTTCGGTGTCTGAGTTATTCTCATAAATTGAAGTAAACGTGGAGTGCTTCTAACAGAAACTCTCAACCGTGCACGAAAACGATAACATATCAAGTTAAATGCTTCATTAAAGTAATTAATAATAACATGGCAGAACTTTTAAATTGCAAACATTTTACACTTGGGGTGTAAGACTTAAATTTAAATCCAACTTTTTATGTGCTCACGATTTAACAGTATATCGCAAAGGATACATATCTTTGTCACATATGCCATAAATTATTCGGTTTCGTGAATGTACTAATTCTCGAAAAACTTTCTTATTTCTTAGTGTCACGCATAAATTTGAAACCAAATCCCAAATCACGAATAAATATAACAGGTCCCTATATTACATATAAACATTTAGCAAGCAAAATGAATATCTCATGGAAAAAATTTAAGTGGATTTGCAGATCTAGTAACAGTGGCACCTATAGGAGCGCGGCACAACTGCAGGCTCTTTGGTCGTTGTACTCCGCAGTGGCGTTTCTGTTACTCACGGCGATGTCAAGTGACTGTCATATTGTGAAAGTTGACTCGCAACAGGCCGCAGAAACACTTTTACACAACCCCAGTAGCAGTAGCCGCCGCCACCACCATCTTCACCACCATAAGCAACAACAGACACAGCCAGTAAATGCTCAGCATGATCTGAATCACGTGCTGCCGTCCTTCTGGGAATCCTCTTCCCAGCTGGAGAGGGCACCTCCGCAGAACGCAGCATACTCAAATGATGAAATTCTCTACTCTACGAGCTCGACCGTAGCGTCCTGCATCAACTGCGAGCAAAAGAAGAGCAGTGGCTCGTTAGTGGGTAACGAGGAGGATCCCGTGCGTCTAGAGGCCATCAAGCGTCAGATCCTCACAAAATTGGGGCTGTCCGATAAACCAAACGTTACTTCACCGATTCCACGAGATTTAATACTCCAGACTTTAACGCGCGCTGACGAGATACGCGATATTCAGCATGTAGATGGTCGTAGCGGCGACTTACTAGAGCAGTCGACGTTGCAGTCGGCGTCCAGCATCTCCTTGGATTCCGCGGAGTCGGACGCATTTTTTGGTCGCACATCAGAGGTCATCGCATTCGCCGAACCAGGTTAGTGACGCTCCTGACAACTGAGTCCTCGCTTTTCGTCCTCTGCCAATATTTTCGTTCAAAGTCTTTCAAAAGTTATCTCCTTGTACTCTCTTTTCGAAATTAATGATTAGAATAAGGAGAGCGCTGCATTGACATGAAATTCCTGCAGTGTAACCCTACATTTGGCTGCAGATTCACAGTTTTGAGACTTAAATGCCTTGTTTCCGTTATATAAACAGAAAATGAAAACTGTTATTTACTAGAAACTCTATAATTAAAACTCATTAATAAAATTTGAATGTTAAAATTATTTTCTAAATTCATATGTCTAACTTATTAGTTTCTTTAAGCGGTTTTTATCGCTATACAAACGATTAGTGACATGAAAAGGAAACATTCTGAGTTTTGCGCAGTCTGTTTATATCTGTGCTATAATTAATTTGCCGAGAAACTAATAATTAAGAAATTAAAATAATACATATTGTGCATGTATTTAACTTGACATAAATTGTTTAAAATGAAACACTACTGATTATACTTTACATGTATATATATATATATATATATATATATATATATATCTTACCTATGATTACAGTAGTTAAAAAATCTCACAATATAATAAAAATTTTGGCATGTTTATTTCATTAAAATTATGCAAATTAAGTGGGGAAAAATTAGCACTGACTTTGAAAATGGGACACACATGCAAAAAAAAATTACATTATAAGACTTTGTAAATACTGATAAATTAAGTAAAGCTTCAGTTTGGATTGAACCTGGAATCTAGGCCTAATGAAGAATTGGAGTAAAAAATTCATACTGAACGTTTACTCTAAACCACAGGCGTCATAACCTGAAGGTTTGACTGGTTGTAAAAGTGTTTTGGGAANCATAGAAAGCTAATACATGCACATCTGCTATTGAAAATGTAAAATCAAAATCACACATTTAAAGAATATTTATTTGTTACAAAATTGAACTGTGTTAAGGTCGTAGTAACAAAAACATGTTACGTACATCCGCCTCCCAGACGAGTGACTGACAACACCGCACGATTAATACTGCCAACTTAAATAATCTAAAAATAGTAAGTATCAGAAAAAAATTATTTATCTAGAAACATAGAATGAACTAGCGATTTTGCGCCCACAAACACTCATACAATTAATGCTACTAAATAAGCACTCACCATTGGCATATGTGAATTTTGACACTGTTTTTATATTGTATCAATTATTTCTGTCTTGATGTATGTAAAAATTTTTATAGATTAACGACAGTCTGTTTTCGCATATGAAATTAATTCGAAAAATTAAACAAAATATTATAACTTTATATCAACTAATTCACTCTCAAATATAAAATAAACGTCTTACAACATCGTAGTCTTAAGTATCTTGTTAGGCAATGGCAAGCCATCAGAGGTCATGCGAACGATGATGGAAATTTCATGGAATTGTTGAAGGTTCCTAAGCGAAGACAATCCATCGCTTAGAGACTGGCTTCAATTAGAACAAAATTACACACATCCTGCCATACAAAATGAAATCATCCAGACCCTAGGAAATGAAGTAGTTACTGCTGTCATATAAATAATTCAGTCAAGCTGTCCTTTGGTATATTCCGTGATCTGTAATGGTACACGGGATGTTTCTGTAAATGAGCAAGAGAGTGTCTTTATTCGTTGATTTGATGAGAATTAAAATCCCCATTAAGTTTTACTGGCTTCTAAAAAACTGCATTTACAACTGGTTAAGTCGTAGAATAGCTCATTTTGCGATGCTCTCATTAGAGAATCGTGACGGACGAATCCGCTGGTCGGAGGGTTTTCTCACCCTCATCGGCTATCCAGACCTCGCTGTTAAGAGCCGCCCAAATCTATTCACTCATTTACTCTCATTACATTGCAACTTTCACTTTTAAATATCCCGAGACAAACTTGCGATGGAGCTGTGAACATGACTGGGAGCCAATAAAGGTACTCAGTCCATTGTAATTGAGAAATAACATTTGGCTCGTTACGTTCACTGTGGGGCACATTGCTGTAATTCAATAATGAAGGAGAGCTACAAATGGTCTTGGGCAGAGGGTAACGCTATGGAATGGGTAAATCCACCAGGAATCATTTTTTTCAAAAACCAAAGCTAAATCTGTATTTAATCAATTCCATGAAAATGAAATCCAAGAACCTAATGGAAATATTTCCAAAATTAAGCCACTCTATCCCACGAGATGGCTGTACTGTAAATTACAAATATAGGAAATTGTGAAAAGTTATGGTCTCGTTCTTGACATATTATAAATAACTGACAGAAAACTGTCAGTTCAGTATATTTGAAAATGGTAAAACGCATCTTGGTTTTATCATGAGTATACAGGTGATTGATCTTCTTTAACTGTTGAATAAGAATTTCCAGGATAAGAATAGTGCAACTGGCCTTATTAAGTTTGTTGAAACAATGGTTGATTGATTGAATAATAAAAGATCTGAACAAAATGTTCATGTTTTCAAAGACTGCAGTAAGACGATCAAAGAGCTTGAATTGAAATCGCTGACACTTCCAAGATGTAGGATACCTCTAAAATATTACATGAATCCGGTAAATCGCAAGTGATGCAGTCGTGTGAAGAATACTTCCGACAAGAGTGTTGGAGTCACAGACACATCTGTGGTGGGACTTCAAACACTGGTGAAAAAAACCCCCTCAGAAAATGTTTTCATGAAAGGGTAAAACCGTGATGTTTTGATACCTTATCCTGTAATAGGCACTTCCTCGTGAAAAGTAGAACTACAGTGGTATTTACAAAAGAACAAGATTTCTTTATTAATGATGCAAGAAAAGCCTTGAGATCAATGACAAATGAGGTCACGAGCCTATTCAGAAATGTGGAATACCTAATCCGGCTATTGTTAGTAAGCCCATTGGCTAACTATAATGCAGAAATAAGTTTTCGGATGCTCAAGACATACATTCTGTCAACTTTGTTCCAGAAAAGGTTAATAATTGTCGCAGTGGCCAAACCCTGTCGCAGTAGGTTATGTACACAAACTAGTTTTGAGGTGGCACTGATTTGAAGATGATTGCAATAATGTTTATTTGTAGTAGTAATTCAGGGAAGAATATTTTCATATCAGCTTAAAGTAATAAAACTATTTTTTTTTTCAATTCCAAAGGCAACAAATACTGGATATGATCTACTACAAAGTTAATATAATAGCATTTGTAAAAAGTACAAGCATTTTAATAATATAGCTATAAACTATTTGTTTTCGAACATTAAAAAAGTCTGAGGAAATATTGAGATATCCCGCCTTGATAATTGCAATAATTCGAGGATGTAAAATTTATCATTCAGTCTTAAGTTTATATGAAACGAAAATATTACGCACGGGTGACGTGAGTAACATGGCACTGTAGTCGCCCAGAAAATATTTGAGATGATTGGGCATTGGAAAGGGAGGGTGATTATTAAGTGAGTTTAGATAAACTTTTAGTGTAGTTATTTACTGTATGCAATTAAGTAATTTTCAAATAAATTTACTATAACAAAATGAAATGGTTCTAATTGCAAATGTCAAAACTTAGTATTCATCAGTTTAGTACTTTATTTAAATGTCCGCCTATAACGAATATAAAAGAAAATGTTATGCATGTATGAGTTTAAGTTTGTACGTAGTACATGTAAGGTACCATACGTATGTATTAACATATTAATTTTATATACTTTTTAATTAAATAGTTTTACTTATATATTTCTTCACCTCCTTTTCCTCCTAAAACCATTTTTTTCTACCATTGCCGCCAATAATCAGTTGCTGGTGACGCCCATGCTGTAAACTTCCCTCTGGCCTGAACTCGAAAGCATGTCCTTCATGTTGAATCATTGTTCTCAACATACATGTACTTAGAGTTAAGAGATATTACTCATACACTGATAATAATTAAACAAAACATGTTTGTCGTCCAGAGAATAGCAATAAATCACGAATGTTAAATCTATGTGGGTTCTTTCTTCTGTGTTTTAAGAGTTATCACCAAAACCGAAATATCACCAAAAAGTTTATATATTTTCACATTTTTTTTTACCTCTTTTCATTTCAGCACACAGTAAAAAATTTGCCATGAACTCTAATATGGTCTAAAATTTCTTGTTAGATCCATTTTCAGTACAATTTAAGCTCTGCTTGAAATTTAAATTATAGCGTTAACATATTACATTTATTATTTTAGTCTAGTAAAAATAAAATGGCAAAGTCTCAATCCTAATTCGTTTCGATGTGACAAATGCAATCCCATACCAGATAATAGTACAACGAATACAGTCTATCAATTATTTACAACGATCTTCAGTCTACAGGATGAAACTGCACCGTACAACCTTCGGCATGTGATTCCTCATTGAAAAATTGTGTAGAATCTTAAATATGTACTCTATTATAAGGTAAGGGTGTAGCCACGCTAGAAGGTGTAGATGAAAAATACGTTTTTTGCTTGTAACACAGCCAGAATGAAAGATAAATCTTTGAGTTTCTTGACGAAGCATTAATGAACGACGAAGTGCACACCACACAATTATTGGTGCCGATATCAACCCCCTTACATAAAGAAGGAGTTGGAACAACATATGTGCATTGGAAAATGTAGTTCTCTGGCATTTTTTATTGTTCTCTATTTATTAGTGATCTATATACACTGAAGAGCCAAAAAAAAACTGGTTTAGGCGTGCGTATGCAAGTAACAGAGGTATGGAACCAATCAGAGCAACGCGATGCGGTCGGCAGCTGGATCGGTTACTGCTGCTACNACAAAAACTGGTTTAGGCGTGCCTATGCAAGTAACAGAGGTATGGAACCAATCAGAGCAACGCGATGCGGTCGGCAGCTGGATCGGTTACTGCTGCTACAATGGCAGGTTATCAAGATTTAAGTGAGTTTGAACGTGGTGTTATAGTCGGCGCGCGAGAGATGGGACATAGCATCTCCGAGGTAGCGATAACATTTGGATGTTCGCGTACGATCCTTTCACGAGTGTACCATGAATATCGGGAATCCAGTAAAACATCACATATTCGACATCGCTGCGGCCGGAAAAAGATCGTGAAAGAACGGGACAAACAACGACTGACGAGAATCATTAAACGTGAAAGACGTGCAACCCTTTCTCAAACTGGCGCAGATTGGATTTGTGGACTGCCCTACAGGATTCATGGTGTGAACTGCATCCTGCATTCCTTCAGACATTAGTCGAGTCCATGCCACATCGTCTTGCGGTACTTCTGCGTGCTCGGGGGGACCTACACGATATTATGCAGGTGTACCAGTTCTTTTGGCTCTTCAGTGTACATAGTAATCGGAAAGCCCATCGTGTCGTTATTACACAACACATCACCGTTTTCAAGAAATTATTACATTATGTTCGAACACTCAATCGTAACGTTTACAGTGTTTTAATTTTATACATTTATTTCTCGAAAATGGTGGCGTGTAGGGTGACACACAAAGCGGCATTTCTGTTTACAACTTACGATATATGACTAATTTGCAGAGAACGGCCTAAATACCGGATATATACATTTTCAAATGGACACAATTTTTGATACATCTTTCGATCTGGCTGCTTTACAAACAATAAACGCCTTCTTCATCTACACTTTCAAGGGTGATTACACCCTAACGGAATATAAGTATGCTATATGTTGCATGTATATTTTCTACTGCCCAGTTTTATTGGTAGAGTTTGGTTTTGTGGATTATATCTATGGACGTTATGTGATCCATAAATATCAATTAACAATTCTTAAAGTAAGCTTTAAAAGATTGTTATAAATTTAAACACTTCCGTATTTTTTTAATATTTATTGTTTTTAAAAAAATTTTTGTATAGATTTCGTAAAAATATTGTTTAATACGTGATTCTCTTCACAGTACTTTAAATACCCCGTACGCACCCATTTTTACTATTTTTACGTGTAGCATAATAACATGGCTTTTTTAATTGTAATTTAAATGTATCCTTCTTTTTTAATGTAGTGGTTTAGATACTAATATGAAATAAAAGCCACATTAATTGTGTCGGAAGTTTAAGTTTTCTTAATTTACACCTGCTGCGGAAGGCAAATTAATTTCCTGACATTTAGTGATTGTTATCAAAGCAATATTTAAGAATTGTTAGTAAAACCAGCAGAATATTATTTTATATATACATAACGTGTCACTCATATCGCGTTGTTGCACAACAATTAGTGTATGTAGAAATTCTTCTTCGACTTAATATATTTACTCATCGTAAAAAATTCTTTAATATACTGTAGAAGATGACGTCAAATATTTACTGTTAGAATTACAAATTTCGTAATTAAATAGTTAAAAAAACTTTTATTTCACGAAGTGATAGAGTATCAATATATTCACAGTCTTACGGCAGGGTGTTAGAGAGTTTACGATAAAGTAATTTAGTACACTCACAGCATATAAAATAACGAGTTGAAAAATATAAAATAACATAAACGTTTTCCACAAAATTGCTCAGGCTGCAGGAAATACCATATGTTCACTATAATAATCACCGTACGTAATGTTTCAATGAAATATAAATTGTAATTTCTGTTTTTTAGTATGTCATCTTTTAATATGAACATGTAAAATATTTTAATTGTCGTGACACTAACGCGATATAAGTGTTCCATACTGTGCACGTTTTACTTGAGCTTTGAATCAATAGCGACGTTTAAATTAACGCCACAAATATTTTTACGGTATCCATTTGGCGGGTCCAGTTTATCAGGAAGGTGACATTTCGTGGCTTTAACCTTCCAGAAACCCACGGTGCCGCTACTTGAATGACGCTACTTTGAGAGTTGAAGCGTGACTGTCTGGCTAATAATGCACTTCTCATCGGCGTTTTAAAGCTGACAGTTGGTGTAGGGAACCACTCAGGAGACTTCTGGCTCGCCGCACATCGGCGTACACATTGGCAGAAGACAACGGGTCCATCAATGTACCAGTGGACTCCATTCCTCATGATAACCGACCTGATGCTTACAAGTCCATATTATTAATAAATGTTATTTTACTACTACATGAATAATATCTTTATGAAAAATAAGCGTTTAACGAACATTTTCATAATGGATCTGAAATTTTTCGGCATCAGACTACGTATTTTGTAGATAGCATTGACTAGATTTTGAGTAATGGGTGTAAATATTAATGTAATCAGTATGAACGTGCGCCGACTATTACACCACGTTCAAACTCACTTAAATCTTGATAACTTGCCATTTTAGCAGCAGTGACCTATCTAGCTACCAACCGCATAGCGTTACTCTGATTGGTTCCATACCTGTGTTATTACCATACGCACACTTATACCAGTTTTTTTGGCTCTTCAGTGTATTACACTATTTTGTTGGCACCGTTTACTATTCATCCATATTATTTTCATTTGTTCCATGAACATTTGAAGATGTGATGATGGTTTTTCTTTGAGAAACAGTTAATGTGTTCAGTTAACGAAAATCCATTTTCTATTAACAATTGTTTGTTTCTCATGTCCGTCGGTGTTACATCCGTAACATTTTTAACCACAGAAAAACATCTATAAAAATATCTGAAATATAATTGCAGAAAGTAAGCATAAATATAACAGCATCAAAATTGTCATGTATTTATAATTAAAATTTACGTCAATTTAAATATAAACATTTCGAAAAAATCTTTGCTCCCGTAATCTACGTTGCGTAAAGTTAGGATAGGTTGTATCATAACATTACATTAGATTTATGTAAGCTGTATGTACATATTTAAATATTTTGCAACATAAAAAACAACACAAAAATACGAAAGCGTTATTAATAGTGTTATTTATGTGTTAATACAAGACCAAACAAAACGCACATTTTTAATTATAAAATAAAGTAAATCATTTTTAAAAATATTTAACAGAGAACGGTTGTGAAAGTGTGAATAACTTAACGGTAGGAATTTTTTTTTTCAATGTTTCTTTTATTTCAAAAGATTTTTATTTAATTACAAAGGAATAATCGATTCTGTCACACCTGTAACATATAATATGCAAAGTGAATAGGCTGCGCCATTAGCACAAACGTTTTGCGCACAGCCAGATATTTACAAGCATATTTTTAAACCACGTTCTACACAAGACCGATTACTAAGCACGATTAAGCGGACGTTTTTAGCTAGTGGGCAGCCAAAATAAGCACTTAAATCATATACGCAGAATTATTTTAATTTTAATCGTATATTAAAATTAACAGAAGATTAAGCCAACCTCAGAGAGCACAGGTGTGATACAAGCATACAATTTTCGAACCGGAAGTTGTAGGCTGTAACCTTTGAATTACGATTTAATTGTAGTCTAGTAAAAAAGAAAACTCCTACGTTTTAAAATATACCAAGTGTATTTAAAATAAATAATTAAATTTTTTTTGACAGAATTTGGTTTTATTATAAAGACTGAAGTACTGAAAATATTAAGCGTATGTGTTCCACTGAAAATTAAACACACTTACCGAATTGTTTTAGCCCTTCTTCAAATTTTAATATATCCTGAGTTTGCAGTTATCGACTTTGAACTACGCAAAATAATAACAAATTATTATGATTTAAAATGATTAATTTGTATTTACGTTGTGTAATAAACATACATAAGAAGAATATACTGTACACCAACACCTACATTATTACTTTGACACTACTTTTAAATGTAGAATTGTTTCTGACCCCCAGACTAGCTATACTGAAGCTGTTACACACACGCAAACTCGCCCACGCGCACGCAACACAGCACGCACACGCACTCACACACACAAATGCATGGGAATATACAGTCGACGGGATAGCTTATGTTTACATACATTTTAGTTGCCTCTACTTAGTTCACTCAGAAATATAAAATTGGTATTTTAAAATGCTAATGTGAGAAAACCATATTATATTTTATACGTATTATAAAACTCTACGTCTCTCTTTCTGTCTGTCTGTTAGGTCGCTTATCACTCGAGAACCAAGTATCCGATTACGTGTTTTTTTAATTCATAGCTATGTTCTCTGGCCATGTTTCAGTTTATATTTTGTTACGTAAAGTAACATAAGGAATAAGCAGTGACGATAATAGTGAATTAAGTAGGAAAAATGTTTGCTGCCAGCGCGCTCTCTTGCAATACGCTGTCCAAACCGTTAAAGATGGAACAATATCATGTATTAAATAATTGTGTAGTATAAAAAGACCTAAAAAAAAATTCCGCGGTATTTACAAAAACTGCATTCTCATGGTTGAATTTCGGTAATATAGCTATTAGAACTCGTTCACTGAACATGAGCCCATTCTTGACATACAAAATATTGTTATCACAGTTAATTTTTGCCTCTCTCTCCACATATAATATAGCCTATCCCTTCAAAATGTTCAGTTTCTTCATCTGTGTCCATGTAGGGAACACTTTCATTAACAGAAATCTCTGAGTTTTTGTTGGCCTTTTTCTTTGCGTTTGCTAATTTTTGTTTCCTTGCAGATGCCTTGTTCGTTTTCTTTTCGAGACAAGTATTTTCTTCATTTCGGTTTGTTCTCTAGCAGATTTGATTAACTCGAACACTTTCTTTGCTGGTTAAATGGTAATTACAAATTAAGGGAACTTATTACATTTACATTTAGGTTTAATTTTTGCAACAGGAAGAGCAGGCAATGAACAGCTGCAGTTTGGTTGGGAGATGGCTTTTGACAAGATATGTGTGGGCAATGTATCTGCTATAGGCCGATAAGGTGTTGTTAGCTCAGGTTGTCCATCTATATGTTTGGTCTCGTTTTGAGTAGCTTTGGCCGAAAACTTTGGTTGCTTAGGCAATGGTGAATCCTCTGGTAGAGTAATCCAGGTCTATGTCGCTGGTGGATCACCTATGGATGTGGTATCTTGTTGATCAGCTTTGGCAGAAATTTTGGTTGCTTAGGCACTGGCGAAACCTCTAGTACAGTATCCCAGGTAGATGTCACTGGTGGTTTAGCCATGGATTGGAATTTATCTATAGCTTTAGAAGTTTAGAAATCTTCATCTCTAAAGATATTATCATTGAAAGGTTCAGTCCCTGAGGCACTGAAACCATTTACAGCTACCTATATAGAGACAAATTTGGCGTAAGATGAGCCAAACAAAGCTGCTACATCTTTGATTGTTATAACAAGTCCAGGGCTGGAAACCCAACAATTTTGAATGACTTGGAATATGCCATTTTCAGGGTCCAAACAACGATACATATGGAGGTTGCAACATATGTGTATTGTGAGGTGGGTACTCCGAGACCACAACATGATCTCTACTAAATTTGATTGCCACTAGAGTAACGTGCGGAGAGATGTTGTCCATCAATAATATAATGGTTTGGGACTGCTGGGATTTGTGTGCTTCACAAAGTGCTCTAAATATATTACAAAAATTCCATAGGTCATCCAGCTAGTCTCATGAGCGATGCCAACTCATTCAGGAGGTGCTCCATCCACGAAAGAAGGTTGCATCCTCACTCGAGGGAAAATAAATAGAGGAGGCACAAAATGTTCAGCATCATTCATACAACAAACAGCTGTTACATTTTGTCCTCTTTCCCATGATGACCTTTTCATGACTCGGTGATTACCCACTGGTAACGGGTCCTTCGGTGTTTTAGTGGGGACTGTGGAAAATCCCTACTCGTCCACATTACCTATAAATTTGGGAAACTTGGAAATTGTTTTCCAGCAGCAACACTTTCAAAAGGGCATAAAAAGAGTCCACATTTGCCTTATTGAATGCGGCCTGGCCGGTTATTTATGTAGTTTTTGGCTTCCTTAACTTTATATTGCAGTGGGAAATAAATTTGGTGACAAAGACTTTCCCAGCTGCTTTCCTTTCTTTATTGAACTGGTGATGATTTCCAATTCCTTCAGCAAAATTAATGCTAATCCGAGAAAACTCATCCTGCGTCAGCTCAAACGCTCTGATGTTGATATCAACAACATATTCTATTAGTTGTTCAGGAGAAAATGTATTTTTGAATTTTCCTGCATTTTCAGGAAACCTTTGTAACAATAAGTTTAACAAATGCCATTGGTTAAAATGTAAACATTAATCTATCAATAAGTGTATGCTATTAGGATTGTAATCACTCACATTTTCCTCGTTGTCTTAAATATATCGCCTCAAAGTTGCCTCTTGTACACTGAACTGTTTTGCTACTCTCTTGACACTCGCCCCATTTTTTTACAACTCAATGGCCATTTTCATGTTCTCTTTTGACCAGCTTTGTCTTTCTGTTTCCTGTTGCTAATAACTCATCATTTTCCTGATGTGTTCGCCTAAAATAAAACACAAACCAACATAATTATATGGGGACAAAATGTTTTTTTATTATGGGGCAAGTTGACGAGATCATCATGCCCCTCCTCTATTTATTCATTTTGACCCACTCAGCCACGTTTGTTTTTACATGATGCTTACAAGCCAGTGTTTATTATTTTAAATCATTATACACAGCTCGCATGCACATATGTTTCTAAAGACTTGAAAAAATATGGCAATTAATAATTATTAACCTCGCCATCTTGACTACTAATTTTTTGTCCAGAAATATTACATTGTAAATTCACAAAAACTCTTCGGTCCACAGATCAATAGGCAATTTTCACAGAAATGCCACTACGTATTTCACAGAGCGTCCAGTAGTGCTGTCTTTTGCACCTATTATTGTTCTGCTTTCTGTTGTCTGAAAGGAGAAATTCCAGATTCGTTATCATAGCCACTTCGTCATCTTACCCTAGCTACTCTTACATTAAGCAATGTAACAGAATATAGTGAACTATACTTCTTAAATATATTTCATATTACTTCATTCTCTGAGCATAATTAGAGTAGCGTAGAGAAAAGCACGTCAGTCTGCTGACTCTTATGATGCAGGTTCATACCCCTTCACTCTCCTCACCAAGAATTTTTCAGAATGGAAATGTTTTGGAGTTTATACTATACTCACATAGGAAGAAAAGAAATGTACTATAGTAGCCTAACATAAAGGAAAACATTGTAAATTTTTAAGTAGTTGTTAAAATAATATTCTATCACCATTTACAAATGTTGGGTAAACGTTGTTTATGGGTTGGTGTTATGAATATAAAAACACATCTTGCTGGCACTTTACCAATGTCATTAAATGTCAGTAGACATTTTATTGGTAAATGGCTGGATTTTGGTTGAGATCCGACTAATTACATTGGGCCATAATATGCCGAAGTGCCATTTTGATGTTAAGCCAAATTTATTTTACGAACGTCGGTTCGACATTGGAGCAAAGGTTTAACCAATTGTGGCCCAATCGAAAATTGCTGCTGGGATATGCCTAAGTGTGTATCGATCACTTTTCAGTATATTTCTTTCAACAAGGTAGTCCGAAACAGAGATGAAGGCCACAATAAATCCTTTTTAAATACTGCATTTTTGAACATTGTAACATGGTGTAAAATTTTAATATTTCATATGTGGGAAACGTTTCTTATTTATGTGCTTATAGAATTCAGGAAAAATTATTGTATTTTAAATTAGATATGTAGTGCTAAACGTTTCGTTGACAGCGGTGTCATTATAGATGCATAAATTAAATTTTTTTTTCGAACAATTGTAAACACAAAATCAATTAAGTATTGAATACCCAATATTATCAGAGCCATATTTTATTCTGTCATATTCTATGGTATACTGTAGTCTTGACGTTGGCATAGTAAGTGTAATCGCCTGAAAGCATCACAAAAATCAAATAATTTGTAATTTCTCATTGCGATAATTTCTACTATACTTGTGGTTATAAGTTATTTACATCCATTGTGCCATAAACAGCTGTGCAGACTGTCAGATGAACGATGCATATTCCTAATAGGGAAACAATAGNCGTGACGTTGGCATAGTAAGTGTAATCGCCTGAAAGCATCACAAAAATCAAATAATTTGTAATTTCTCATTGCGATAATTTCTACTATACTTGTGGTTATAAGTTGTTTACATCCATTGTGCCATAAACAGCTGTGCAGACTGTCAGATGAACGATGCATATTCCTAATAGGGAAACAATAGCTAACATTTTCTTCGATGACACCGACATTCAAATACCGAATACATTTGTATATTGTGAGTATAAACAAGTTTATTACACAAAAGGAACCAAATGCTGTGATTATGTGCTACTATTTAAAGTAAAACAAAATCAAGAGAAAAATGTTTTGTTCAATTTATCAGTCATACCTCTCGCACAATAAATAAGTGTAGGAAAAATAATAGTATGTGACTACGGAAACAATGTGGTGAGTTGTGATTGGTGACTCTGCCACTTGAATATTCATGAGATTAAAAGTTTGCTCGCAACATTTAGAAGCTTATTTATCACCATTGTGAAAGTTAAATCTAAAGTCAGTGTATTTAACATATTATCGTGTAGCAAAACACATATGACGTTTTTAAGGTTTATAGTCGGATGCAAATACGGCACAAAGTTGGCCAACAGTTGTCATGCACCATTCCTTGTTTTTAAGTGCCACCAGATGCGGTGCACACAAATGGCACAAGCATGGCCCATATGCTTACATCATTTATGGCCAATCGATGTATTCCTTTACAACCATCTGATGGCCTACACATAGTTAGCAATGCTTCTACTATATTTCAACTATTACCTCTAAAATATAAATATTTTTTACAGACTCATATATAATCCTTGTTTTTTAATTTTCGTTTAATCAACTATTCTACACACTACATGATATAAGATTTTTATGCCTACCAAGGGGGTTGGAGGGACGCGAAATGGCGCTCCTTGCAGAGACAGTCCAGCATGCTTATCATTATTCCACCATGTAGTATTTCATTCGTATGCAGTAATATAATATATATATAAGAACTTTAAGTATTAAAAATTATTAATATAATATATATCACACTAGTAATTTCATACCTGACATGACCCCATCACTCAACGGGACTATGAGACCGTTTTGCCCCATATCTCACCACTCCTGATCCAGCAATCAATCAGGTCTGAGTACATTTAACCACGCCTCCATGCGCGCACCAAGTGTAAGTGCCCATGCACCTTCATACGGTCACGCACGAGTCAACATGCGTGCATGCGTGTGACCCATTGTGACCTGTGTAAGGACCGAGAAGACCGAGAAAGTGAATCAAATCAGAAAAATTCCACAAGCAATGAAGTACAATGAAGTACGTCACATAATAAATTCATGCCATAAAAACTAACACCGGACAATGGTAGTTTCAAAATGTATTATTTATTCACGTTAAAAACATATGGAGAACTTGTGCAGCCATTACACGCTACTTCTTAACAAGCAAGATTTAACAAAGGGAGTAGGAGAATTATATATATAGTAATAAAAGTGTTGTGTTACAGCTTTAAATCTTGAAATTCCTTACAAAAATATTTTTGGACGAAATAAACCATCCACATCACAGGTAGTGTGATTCTGGTTGCCACCCAAACGTCACCAGGCTAAAGGGCAACTTTTATTTGCAAGAAACTCAAAATATATTTATTTAACTATGGACAATATACATTTTACGTCAGTAATAAATACATTGAAATAACCGAAAAACTCAAGCTCACAGTTAACAGACATAGTTTCAATTGCTGTTCACTTTTGAGCGCACCACTCAGATACAAAGGCGCAATACCAGAAGTGTATTGTAATTTTATTATGTTTTCATGAGTGGAACATGTCAAATGTATCTTTAGAAAAAGTTTTACAAGCCTATTTAAAATTGCTCGAAGCCTATTTGAAATTGTTCCAAGTTTTTCGCACCTCCCGATTGAGCGACGCCTCAGAGAAAATACCATTCTGGGGATCGCCTGGCGAGTTGAGCATGATGCTATTGTAGAAATCCTGCGAGACAGAATCCATTTCGGGTGCATGGAGAGGACAGTATACAACTTTGGTGGACTGGATAAGGTAGAGCGAACACGCGTACTGTTGCAGGAGTTGAACAACACAGTACCTCCCAAATACCACTAAATCATTCAGTGCGTTTTAGACGAGAATCAGAACATGTTTGCCACTGAGGACCCACGCTGGTGCATTATGATCGCTGAGCACCACACTCCGAAAGTACATGACAAACCCATCTACTCAACATTAATGAAGTATGGGCAATAGTAGCAGTGAATTATTCGCGAACAAACACATGAAATGCTCCGCGATGGAGTCATTGAGCCTACTGATAGCTGCTTCATCTCTGCAGTAACTGAAGCCCCAAAGAAGGATGAAAGCTCTTGTTTCTTCATCAACTTCCACCCCCCTAATTAGGTAACCATCAGTGCACGATACTACCAATAATTAACATCAAATACCCTGTAGCCATTCTAGGAAATGCTCGCACCATGTCTTCTCTAGACTTACGTTCCGGATATATGCAAACTCTGCAGGCCCACCTAGGAGGAAGAAGGGGAAGGGGAGCAGGTGGGTGCACTATGCTCCGGGCCCCATTTAGTGAGGCGCCTGACTAGGTGAGAATTTATATATATATACATATATGTTAATCTACCATCATGTTAAACATCATGCGCATCAGTGTTCACTGACAGACTTCACCATCCCGGGCTATCCTGGACAAACCCAATAGCAAGCAAATGCTAGGAAGCGGTCTTTGCAAATGTTTTGTGCAGCCCCTTGCAGAGTGGTCATACAACTATAAACTAACCCTCATCGGTAGGTTTTACTCATATTCGGACAGACACTATTGCGAAATTTCCTTCCAGACAGTTAATGTACCACAACTTCAGATCGGAACAACAAGGTATCGTAGTGCGAGTCGTGTTTTCTGATCGCGTCTCATATTTAATTGTGAAGCCTGAGTATACGTCACCTGTGAAACGTTAATAAAGGACATACAGGGGATGGACAAAATAATATGAACACCATACAATAGAGTACATTTTGTTGCATGTTGACAACACTGCTTGCGTGTAAATAATGTGACGCGAATGTATTGCACAGTTTACGTGCCAAGTCTTGTAGGTTATATTTCTGAGTATTATACGCTTTGTTCCGCGACGGTTAAATTCGGTGAAATGTGTGATCTCTCAGACTTCGAAAGAGAGTGAATCGTTGGTGCTCGGTTAGCGGGAGCGTCTGTTACGAAAACAGCTGAATTGTTTAACGTTTCACGAGCGACAGTATCCACGGTAATGACAGCATACACAAAACATGTTAAAACATCATCGGCGATAAGTAATAGTGGGCGAAACCCAAAGTTAACTGACAGAGAACGACAAACATTAAAAAGAATTGTTGCCAGGAAAAATAAAACTACGGCGGAAAAAGTGACAGCAGAACTCAACACTCACTTGAGTAATGCTGTTTCGACAAAAACAGTACGGGAGCTCCACAAAGAT
Organism: Clitarchus hookeri; assembly: GCA_002778355.1. Classification (NCBI taxonomy): domain Eukaryota; kingdom Metazoa; phylum Arthropoda; class Insecta; order Phasmatodea; family Phasmatidae; genus Clitarchus; species Clitarchus hookeri. The sequence goes on along the minus strand of NQII01000289.1, from coordinate 7,171 downwards.
AACATTCATGGAAGGGCTGGGATTGCGAAATCCTTTATAACGGAAGCCAACGCTAAGCTGCGAAAGAAGTGGTGCCACGATCATAAAACCTGGACACTTGATGATTGGAAGAATGTTGTATGGTCCGATGAATCATCGTGTACATTGTTTCCTACAAACGGCCGGGTTTATGTTAGGAGAACCCCAAAAGAAGCCTACTATCCAGACTGCCTGCTTTCTACAGTCAAACATGGGGGAGGTTCCGTTATGATTTGGGCGGCTATATCGTGGTATTCAGCTGGCCCTCTCATTCACGTCACTGGCCGGATTACTGCGAATGAAGATCTCGACATCCTCAATGATGAAGATCTTACTATGACGAGCATATTGCTGCCAAACACTGCCATATTCCAAAATGATAATGCGCCCATACACACAGCCAAAAAGGTTCAGTCTTAGTTTGAGGAGCATCAGAATATCATCAAACATCTTCCCTGGCCAGACCTCAACATAATTGAACCGTTATGGGGAGTTTTAGAGCAGAGAGTGAGGAACACATTTCCATCTCCAACATCATTGAAGCAATTGGTGGATATTTTGGTACAAGAATGGGACAACATTCTGTTGGAAACTATTCAGACACTCTACGAATCTATTCCGCTAAGAATTGCAGCTGTTCTAAAAGCAAATGGTGGCCCAACACCTCATTAATTAATAAATATTGTGCATATGTAAGGTGTTCATATTATTTTGTCCATCCCCTGTATATTTGCTTTCTCTGCGATTCATATTTTTCTTACGCTGTTGCATTATGTTATCATTTTAAAAAGTTAGGAAAAAATATCCTTAAAATATAACATATCAGTTAAAACCATCTATTTCAGATATATTATGTTCATATTGTTGGCAGATTCCAGGCAGTTTATTTTATAATGAATTCTAGTGTATAGTCTGAAAAATTATATGATTGATAATTCCAATGTACAACGTTTTGTAATAAAAATGGTTGCTGTTTTTTATTAACCTTTAAAATATATTTTTAACATTTTTTTTTTTGGTGAGCTTTTGCCCTGTTGTGTTAAAATTTCTCTTTGAAGTTCTACAATGGAAGCTTACGTACTCGCGTATTTAAGATAACCTTACTTTTTTTTCACTTAAACAGAACTATTTATCATCATTTTTAGACAATTTTTTTTTTGGGACGGAACTTTATAATATATATATCTGCATCTGCTAACGACGGATACATTTTTTCAGAATACATTTAAACATGCGGAATACTTAGTTTTTCATCGAGCATATTTTATTCAAATATTAATTGAATACCTTATTGTGCTATTTAAAAATAGTATACTCTTATGTATATTTCATGAGTCATATAAAACATGCGCGTAATATCCACCCTTGTATTTACAATTAATTAATTGTAAAAATTATGCATTAACCACTGACCGTGCAGACGGAAACGCCATATGTATTTACGATTTACAATTAATTTGATGATTTTTAATTGTAACCAACTAACACTCGCAATAAGTGCGTTCTGTATAAATTTTGTTGGTAACTAACCACCTGACATCAGGTAATAAAATCAGCATTCAGTCATAAAGTTATTCAAGGAGGATATTTCCTGGCACATGCACACCTTTATATGTTAATTAAATCCACAAATATAATCATATACTTTATCATAAATTTGCTCTTTGGTATTTTAATGCATACTGATGAGTATAAATACCACTTGCCAACAACAGCACGTACTGCAATGCTCTGATTTGTCACTGCCACAAAATACGTACTTGCTATTTGAAATAAAGCTATTCCTTTTGACGCTTAAGGAATACCAAACAACACACACAGTAGCGTAGCTAGACACTTGCAGTACCCAAGCAATTTTATTAGTGGGCGCCTTCCATTATATATTGATAAACATATATTTATACATTACTGCTATATAACTTATCTTTTATGTATTATCTTAATTATTTACATAAAAGAATTAGACAACTCTTGATATGCAGATATTTATCATTTATTTCTACGTTATTATTATAACTATATATATTTAAATCCTTTAACTCCCTCCAACTTCGACTTCGGAAAAGTAATCTATCACTCCTCCGAATCTAGCTTCCTATCCATGGTCAGCTCAATATAAACAAGTACTAATCCTGTCATTGTTTTTTACCCTTACTGCACCTCAGATATTTATAATTTTAAGTTCGTAAATTGAACGTTCTTCAGCGGCAATTACATTTTGCATGTTTTGGTATTGGCATAAAAAAGTTTGATATAAATTCACTCAAATCATTGAAACGAGATTATACTTAACATTTTATCACACCCAGATAGGAAAAAACACATTTATCTGAAATAAACTTTCGGGTTCACTTAACTTTCGTATTGACAGAGTTCGTCATACTGACACCGCACTTTTCCATGACTAGTTAAAAAAAATGACATGAATAGACCAAATATGTTATATTATGTTTGCGAGGTTCAAGCATGAATTAACGTGCAGGTGTACCAGCGGTGTCGATAGAGTTACAAACGTTAAATGAATATGATCACAAAATGTTGACAGTCTTTGTCACGCTGCTCGCTGGGCCTGGCCCCAGTCACTTTAAGCTGCATAAGCAGAGACGTCGTGGCATAGCATTACAAAGCTTTCATATACTCTCACCAGTTACCGTGCCGTTAATATGAATATCATAGACATATTTCTTTATTATTACCATATGTAATTTAAAAAAAGCGTAATAGTAAAAATTGTTCCAAACATTTACAACTTTGTAGAATTAATACCAGTAGGTTTAATCTTTTACTATTAAGAACGTTGTTTACAGGGTTTTAATCACAATCCTCGAACTACACTTTATAACACAATAACTGTCTGTTAAGGTAAGATTTATAAATTTATCTGAACTGATAACTAATTTGTTACGACTTACCGAACTTATAATACTGATCTAAATAATAATTTATTTTCATTTTAAAGGGCAGAACACTTATAATAATTCAAGCAAGTTAAAAAGATTATGATATCTGTAACAGTTCTGTGCTCACTTACAGCATCTCTAAATAGATCATTTGAAGTAAAATTTTCCACAAAAATGCCTCGTGTTGAATCCGATTATTTTGAACGGTGTAGCTTGTGAACTGCCTTACTCCCAAGTGGCATCTACAATTCAAGAGTATCTGACAAATACAGTAGTTAAAAAAATATGTATTATAAAGTGTCATATTTCCGGTGGAAATAAAGACAGATGTCATAGCGGAAGCGTTACTCAGCTTTGATAAATTTTTATTAATTTTGACATTAATTACACACAAAATTCGTACTGTAGCTAAAGAGGTACAAATAATCCGGTACTTGTTTAAAAAACTGTCAAAAATTTATAATGAGTGGACTTCATTCCTAATGCATATTTGTTGTGTTTTTTATGTCGAATTACCGATCAGTTGTGTATTTTGAGTATTGTTGAAGTCGCACATTCTGGCCGTGCTACAAGCACGCATATTCAATTAGCCACCCGCGGTTCACATGCGGCCCGTCGGGCTCGTCACACTGGCCTGCATAGAAAACATTTTATCAGCAATAATAAAGAAAAAACACATGCTTTTGAATTTATCGTCAACTATAATTAACCCTAGCCTAAAACTAGTAATAAAATGATATAATATTTTAGGTGGTACGTCATGTGCTCGTAGCGACAAGTGACCGTACGTTTTTAAACCACGCCCCAGGTAAAGGCAGTGGCCAACGACGGGCCAGTTGCTTTCCCCGCGTGCATTTCTCTTGACCAATCCAGTGAATTTTTTAAGATGGCTGGGAGGAAACGGTCTCTTACATTCTTCGACCAATGAGAATTAAAGCTGGAGTGCCTCCATTTAACTGAAAGGACATTCAGATTATAATCCATTCACGGTATCTTCGATACTTTTGAAAAGAACCTTTGAAAAATCACCCTAGGAGTTACATGTTCAATTGGTTATAAAAAAATGTATATGTAAAAAGGTTTTGTCTTGCTTTTAGCACTGAAGCACTATATAAATTAGTTGTTTTACGTTTTAAGGATATTTTTTCAATAAATTATAATAATTTGTTAAATGTCCGTACGAATTAACAACAGATTTTGAAGGGACATGTTGGTTATAGCTGAAAAGAAATAGTTCGTGGGTTAAATATTAATATGTATAAATTTAATGCCGTAATTGTAAAGTTAATATTGCTAAACTATATATTTACATTTTTACGTAGCACTCATGGGTAAAGATTTCACTGTTATTAATTGAAATTAAATAAATTTCAGTGTCTGTCCAGCGGACTCATACACTCCATCTTGTCCGTTTGGGCACGTTTTTTTCAGAAGTATAACCACGCCATATTGGATATTGGAGACGCTGAATTGTGGTTATAAAACTAACGTAACACATTCTTTCTACTTATAAGATAATTCTAGGTTAAGATGTAATTTTAGTATTAGCGTTGTTATTTCCGCAGTTTATCTTTGTAAGTTTTAAATAAACTTGCAAAATATAGAAAGGCATTTGAATATTTCCGTTACGTAATTCCCTTCGCAATCCTTAACAGAAAAAAATATTTTAAAAGAATGAAAAGGAATCGATTTTTGGCCAATAACTGGTAATCGATTATTTTCGAAAGCTTTTTGTGGAGCCTAAGAGATAGCAGCACATTAGCGTTGGTTCTTGAGTACCAAATGTTATCCATGACTTACACGTCTTTCTCTTATATCGCTTTTCCGCCGCACATAGTGTTGTTTTGATATTGTGGCAGTGAAGAAGTGCGACAGTTTCTTGATGGAAAAGCGATGNTAAACTTGCAAAATATAGAAAGGCATTTGAATATTTCCGTTACGTAATTCCTTTCGCAATCCTTAACAGAAAAAAAATATTTTAAAAGAATGAAAAGGAATCGATTTTTGGCCAATAACTGGTAATCGATTATTTTCGAAAGCTTTTTGTGGAGCGTAAGAGATAGCAGCACATTAGCGTTGGTTCTTGAGTACCAAATGTTAGCCGTGACTTACACGTCTTTGCGCCGCACGTAGTGTTGTTTTAATGTTGTTGCAGTGAAGAAGTGCGACAGTTTCTTGATGGAAAAGCGATGTACCTACACTGCAGGTTTCAAAATGAAAGTGATTTTGTTCGCTGAAGAGTTTGGAAATCGAGCCGCGGGCCGTGAATTCGTAGTAAATGAAACGTTAGTGCGGGGCTGGAGGAATTTTTCTCACTTATAAGTCGCACCCCGAGTTTTCAATAAATTTTTTTAAATAAAATGTGCGACTTATATGCGATAAAATACGGTACCATTTATCACAGTGAAATCTTTAACCTGAGTGCTACTTCCAAAAGTTTATTATGTAAAATTTAACTTTTTCCTTACACCAAATATGTAAATAAATCTTAATACAATAAGTAAACTTTAATTAAATTATATAATTAACAGTTCCGATATGTACTTCAATCTACCTTTTTGTATGTATTACAATATTTTGCTAAATTGATTAGCATTTTATAGACATTTGGAGATTTTTATTAAAGTATATGACAGTTCAGATTACATGGCATTGTTTCTCTTCAAAAATAAATTTTGGTAGTTCCCACATGGACACTGTTTTTGTTTACAAAACGTTTGACAGGTGTCACATGGCAATGTTTTGTTTACATACTGCGGAAGGATACATAATCGGCTCCCTGAAAGTAGATCTTTAGCAGGGCTTCAGAAAATCTTGAAGTTACCGTGAATACATTATAGAGGAAAAGATGGCTAAACGCCAAAAGAACCACTCGCGTCACCTGACCGTGTCGTACCGTTGCTGGACGCGTCATGTGACCGTACTTCCACCTGGTCATACTGGACAGTCATGCGCAGCAGCGTGCGAGAGGATAATGGAAGAGGTTCCAGAAATAGAAAATGTACTGGGAAAGCAAAAGGGGCTTATCTGCGGTTGGCACTCTGTTAGAGAAAGCTCAATATTATTTTTATTTGTATAATTTTTCTGTCAGCATAGTTTATATTTACAAAACCTAGGGATCAGTGTGATTCAACACATGTCGTTAAGGAGTGCTTTCGCGTTTTCGCTTTAATAATGTCATGACAAACTCAATGTCATTGCTACTAGTATCTTGATTATTTTATTCATAAATAACTATGTAGGCTACTTTTGCGAAACTATGGCATTTAAAAATGATCGAATTATTTATTTTAATTGTATAAAATCAATAACTGAAAATACAAAACATAGATACAAGTTGGAAAAAATAGAAGAAGAATTTAGTAACAATTCTTGCTCATCACTTACTTGGTAACTGTTTTTTATCCTGCGAGATCTTGGCAAGCTGTTGTTATGGACTATTTGAACTGGAGCAAAAATATTGTAGCCTGTTTGACTCTAATATTTTTACAATTTTATTTTGTTATTTTTCATGAGAAAAATAGTTTGGTGAAATGTTAACACTGGAAAAACCCACCGAAAAGGGGTTTAGAATTTAATTGCAAATTTTAATTAAAAAAAAAAAAAGAAAACACGGGATTTTTTTTGTGTAAACCTATTAATTTATATGCACGAATATATCTGTTGAATTACCTAAGAAATAAATTAAATTAACTTTTTATTGTTGTTGATTAACGCAGAGGCAGTTCGTGGGGCACTTTGTTATGAAACTGACAATTTTGGGATTGAAGCTGGATAATTGGCTGCAAGTAAGGGCTGAGTGATCTCGGCAACGATGTTCGCTGATCTGACACGAGAATACACGCATGTCAGTTATGATAATTTGACATGTAGACACTTGAACACTTTTAAGTATGAAAATTTCCGATATATTGTCCCAATACTAACTGCATTATGTGGCTCAATCCTGTATCATGTTAAGACACGCTTTTGAAGTATTGTGTGACCTGTTGTTATAAGAAGCAATATCAAGTGTCGTAAATGTGGACTTATTATATAATATTATATGACATAGGCAGGTCTGATCTGTTACTGTTCTGTCCGAAGAAAATATAATTTCTGGTATCTGAACAATGGGAAATCTGCTAAAGACATGTCAGATTTGAAATGTTTTATCACAGAAAATCCCAAAGTACTGCCAATGTTTAAATCTTTATTAAGTTATTTCCCTAAAATAAGAGAAAAATATTACATCGCCATATTTTGTTAAAAAA
>NQII01000288.1:1200106-1347656 GCA_002778355.1 Clitarchus hookeri | reverse complement strand
CAACACACAAGCAGCAGTATTGGCGATGTAGAGTCTGCAATTATTTTCAAAGTGGCCTACGTACAGACGACCGTAGTATGACACTAACCCTAATGGTGGGATGTACACACATTTCTACACACAGTTACACTCTCCTACATACACAAACACACACAAACACACAGGTTCAGTAGTCGGCGATTGTTGGGCGCAGGAGTGCAGTAGAGAATTCTAGCGGTTGGTTGTATAAATATGTCTCTCTCACCCCTTCATCTGCCATTATGAGAGAGGCCCCAATGCTCTCTGTTCCTTGGTAGGAGAAAGAGTTAGGTCTCCCGCCACGACCTCAGCGCGCCCATCGACAATATATCGAAGTATGTGGTCGCCTGGCAGACGGGCAGGCGATCGATACACTAGGGGATGACTGTCCGCTCTCCCCTAAAAGCGTGCATGTTAAGGCCGACTGATGTCTCCCGCCACAATGTCTGCACATACATCGTCAATATATGTAAATATGTGGTAGCCTGGCATGCAGGCGATCGATACACGATATGGGATGTGTGCCACCTCTCACCTTTTCATCCTTCTGAGAGAGATGCTCTCTCTTCCGAGGGTGAAGGCAGACTGGCGTGTCTCTGTCACACAATGCTCCTGGCGGGAAAAAGTTCAAATACTCTTGCCCGACAGAAAGGGCATGCCCTTCTAGGTGCTCGTGGACACTGCGGAATTTTGTGCTCGGTGTTTTGACTGACGTATCCCAACATGATATTAGCATGATTGTGTTTTTATTATTATTTAAGAAACAGATTTAAATTAAAGGTGATCTTTACCACAGGGATTAAAATCATCACATCTCACTAACATAATGTTTAGCGAAAACTGCATTTATTAAAAATACTATTTCTCCCTTATATGTCGTCCATGATTGTTGGGGGTATAATCAAAATATATAAGTGTTTTAAATTCAGTCTGTGTCCAACTGTCGAGCTGAGGAGTCGTATACTTGTTCCCGACATATGTTATCTCTGTGTAATTACTCTCGATATGCATTTACTCTGATTTATTATTATTATTCAAGGTCATACTCTGTGTTGGAGTTCAGTATGCTCAAGAGATTGGACGTGTAATTGCGATTAAATTAACCTCGATGGGTGGGAGTCGAACAAACGACTAATCCAGTAATGCAGTACAAATGCATTTATGCCTTAATTACCCTCAACGGGAATCGAATCAAGCAGTAACCCAGGGTGTGTACTTATTTAAGGATAATTATCCTTTAATTAGCCTTGATGGGGACTAACCCAGTTCGTGTACAAATTTTATTATGCTTTAATTAGCTTCGATGGGAATCGAACCAAGGAGTATGCCAGTACATACGTAATTATGCTTTACCTACCCACGATGGAATTCTTACCAAGGAGGATACGAATTTACATCCAACACCACCACCCTTCCCTCCTCTCACCCCCTAATTCATTATCCTACTCCCAAAAAATTTCAAAGTTCTTCAAATGTTACTTGAACGCAACTGCAACTAAATGGTACCCACCAATTAGTCAGCCAATCGCAACACAGCTCCTGAGGGATAGGGGAAGCCGACAAACAATCGCTTTGGGAGGGGCAGGGGGGAATATCAATTAACAATGTTAAAAGATGCCTTCACTTAGGGGTACCCCCTCCCCACACACCTTTACATGGTAATCAAATGGCACTTTGGCCTGTCCTGCTCTACAGTGAGCCTGAACCTACCTATGCCCCCTTCTCCTGGCCGGTACAAAGTTATCCCACAGGACTGTATTTACTGTCTTTGTGGTGGCTTCAGACATAAACATTAAAAGAACAATAGTTAAGTAAAAAGGAAAGAGCGTGATACTTAAAAGCTTCCAAGAAACATAGAATGAGGTCCTTAACGACATTTGTATGCTATTTTAATTGTTGCTTATTAACGGGTCCGCTTTACGCCCGGAGGATAATGGAATAACTGCTCACGTACTAAACCAACCTAGACTTAAATATATGTAGAACGGCATGCAAATCACCGGCTTACCAGAAGACCGCGGTCATATCTATCATTAAATAGTATTTTTAAACCACAATCTGATGGTTTTGGAACACACGAATAAAGTAAACCAAGATACTTAAAATAATACAATATGGAGTCTAAGAGCATTGTAATAAATTGTATGATTAGTGTATCACAAGTTATGCAATAAAATGGAATATTACATATTTGTTTATATTATTTTCTAGTTTGTTTTCAAAGAATTGTTATTTGTATTGATTTTTTTGAGATACCTCTAATTTAGCTAGATATACATTAATTTGTATTTGTTATTTACTCAACAATTTTAGGTATTCCGTTTGACTCCGCTATTCATGTAAGATATCGACCTCAAACTATTAATTTCTTCAGACTATATGGCAAAAAAACTCCGTTTTCTTCAGTGGTATGAGTTATAAAATGGTAATGAATACCCGAGGTTTGTCGGCGCAATATAATTCAAGATAATAATATTTGTTTATAATCTAAAACTCAAAGTATTGAAAAAAATCTAGCAACTTATGTTTTATATTGCAACTACGTCGTGATTAGCATGTACGGGAACTTTAACGCATTTGGTACTCACATATTGACTGCATTTAATTTTCACTTTTTCCCGTGTAACTAAAATATTGTAAGAAACATGGTGAACGTAATAATATTTTCATCTTCCAATTCTTTTATACGCATTAAAAACCCATTCCTGTTAAATAAATATCTGATATAAATACTAGTTCAAACAATTATTCCAGAGCAAAGTACAATAGTGTAGAGAAATGTATTGCTTGCATATTTTTAGCCTACTTTCCGAAGTAAAGAAAGGCTTATGAGATCTCTTTCCTGCGTGTGTGTATGTATGATTGTGTATGTATGTGTGTGTCTGTGTGTGTGTATCTGAGCATGTGTATGTCCCCCCTCCACCAATCAATTTTTGAACGCTTCAACCGAATTTCACCAAACTTAGTACACATATAATACTTGGTAAGTACACCTGATTTTAATAGTTATAGACCACGTATAAAATTTACTTTCAAAATGGCGTACTTAAAATTTTTTCTGTGATATGTTATATCTCGGGAACAATTCAAGCGATTTAAACCAAATTTTGTATGCTGGCAGACCATTGTGTAACCATTAAATTTTGAGGTGAATATTGTTGTTGGTCCACCATTTTGTAATATAGCACCAATTAAAAAATTAATATTTTACATTTACATCTCGAAAACTATTCAACAAATTATTACGTAATTAGGCGTGTAAGTAATGCTATGATAGACCATGTGAACCTAAGCGATTGAACTTCACTATTTACTTATTTTCAAAATGGCGGCCATATAAATTTTTTAAGTTTTTTTATATATCTCCCTTGCCATAAGAAAAATGTCAACCAAATTTTGCATACTTTCAGTATATATTACAAGCATCATATATGCAAACAAATAACCACATTTGTCGGCTATTTTGGAAGATAGTGTTATACGAATACATAAAGTTATTATGCCATATCTCGAGAAAGAATTGGGCAATTACTATCAAATTTGGCAAGCAAGTAGTACTGAGGCAGATGATGTCAGACGGTATGTTTTAAGCATGCTAGAAACGTATTTTCAAAACGGCGACCCTACAGTCATGTTTAGCTTAGAATGCTATATCGTCGAAACCATGAAATCAATTTCAACTAAGCTTCGTATGCTGGCGGTAGATACTACAACTATCACCTGTATGTATATAGAGCATATTTTGTCCACCATTTTGTAAAATAACGCCATTCGAGTAAATAAAAGTTTTTCTGTCATATCTCGGGAAGCAATTGACACATGTCTTCCAAATTTGGAAAACAAATAGTACTGCAGCAGGTGGTGTAAACTGGTATGTTTTACGTAGATTATGCACTTATTTTCAAAATGGCGGCTATATAAATATTTTAACTCAGTATATTTTACTAACGAAACAAATTCCAACTTAACTTTGTATGCTGGCAGTTCGTATTACAACCATCAAATTTGTCTATACAGAACCTAATTTCTGTGCCATTTTGTAAGATAGCCCAACTAATAAAGTAATGATTTTACCTCGTATCTCGTTAAAAAATCAACCCACTCTTACAAAATGTTGCGAAAATGTTGTTCTTTGGTAGTCCATTATAATAAATGTATTTTTTAAAAGTAGGACGCAATTATTTTCGGAATGGTGGCTATAAAATAACTTTAGTTTTATGGGCGATATATATAAAACTATGCAATATATTTTAACTTAACTTTGTTTATTGGCAGTACACAATCATCGAAATTGCTAGTACATTACAATTTAGTACTCCATTTATGAAGATGGCCACATGAAAATTATGGAGATTTTATGCCCTGTCTCGACGATCAATCAACCGATTCCCAACAAATGTTACACTGGAACATTTAAAATAAATGTGTATCAAATTTTGCACACCATAAATGCTACAGACAGGCCATTTAAACTTTCATGATTTAAATAGGTTAGACAACGATGTTCAAAAAGGCAGCTTCATAAATCATTTAGGTAAGTGTAACATAGGTATTAAACAATTTAACCAAATTCCACCAAAATCTGTACGTTGACAGTATACATTAGAAGCATCATATATAGAGCCTATTTTTCTGGCAATTGTTTAAGATATCATCAAATAAGAAAATAAAATTTTTTATGTAATATCTCATATTTCAAGGAGCAAACAACCGATTTCCATCAAATTCTTCACACAAATACCGCTATAGCATGACACGTAAACTTACGTGTTTCATGTGACGCATTCACTTATTTTTTAAATAAAGGCCCTGTAAAAATTTTAGGTATGTAAACTCTACCATTCGGAACATTAGAATGATTAAATCCGAAGTTGATGCTCCGAATCCGACCTCCGTAATGCAGTGGATTGCACGCTTACTTATAGTATGAGGTTTTTATGGATATAAGTCCCGGGCAAGTCATGTGTGTATTTGTGATTGTCTCACTACTGTTGCATAAGTTTCTGGTTTCATTTTTAAAGTTATTACATTCAAAGAGAATTCAACTCCTTCCTACCAACTCAGCATTTAAGAAATCATTTAAAAATTAATTGCGCCCATATTGAGAAAAGTAGGCTCGTTAGTTTTATCAGTAACTTCGTGTTTTTTATTTGATCTGTCATGTTTGTGATAAATGTTTTATTCATGTGTTTTATTCAAATTTGCTTATTCCAGTAAACCTATTAGCACCCTAATTCACGACGGTAAATATGCACATTAATATATTACTATGTTTAGTGGCACCCAGCAAACCTATATCAAATTATATATTTCATTACAATTATATTTAATATGCGTATATTTACAAAACTTATTTTTAAAAGTGTTTGAAAATTACTCAAATAAGGTAGAGAAACAAACTTTAACAGTTAATTTACAAAAATTCGGGAATATACACAAATTAAAAATATATATACACAAATTTTCTTACGTACAAAAGTTTTTTACAGATCAAAAAATGTTAGAAAAAGCTCTTAACAATTTATTTTAGCATTAATCAGTCTATTTCTGCTAGCTAATTTCTTTTATTATTATTTGCCTGCTCCAAAAATAGCAGTGTCGTAATTTTAATGTTTGATTATGGCAATATGCAGATCGTAAGTTTTTATTTGAGAAAAATTACAGTACACATTATGTCTATCAGCTGAACAATGTTTAAAATGGGTTTAAAATAACGTTTTTTTAATACCAAGCACGTTTTAACAATCTAAACTTCAGATGTCTCCCTTAACGATGGACAAAATTATGTAAGCGACGAAATTTTTGTACCTCCCCGAAAATGCTATGCTGAGCACTACTTCCAAAACGCGCGGACGTTAAACGTAATGACGAGATTTGTGTGGCCGCCACGAAATGCTTGTTTGCTTGTCACCATTTCCGATTAGGAACGACGCTAACAAGTGGAAGTAAACACGATATCCCCGTCGGTGTGAGTACATCTTAACACCGGGCCGACTTCCATGACCGAGGTCGCTAGTCTTCACCTTCATCGAGTCTCGAGAAGTTAGTTCCATTGTGTAATCCGTCATCCTACAAGCCTTCTCACATTAGCGTGCAATGTAAGTAAATGACTATTTAAAAAAAAAAAGTAACATTAAAACGCAGTACGGGTAGATGAATACCAGTTAAGGCCGTTTTGCGATGAAAAATGAGTACATATCGAAATGAAATTAGTTATTCTTACGTAACGGTTAAGTGCATCGCGTTAAGTGTCGTGTAGGAGCATGATCGACGTGTAAACATGTGCTGGACGTGTAAACGAGTACGAAAGGGCGGTATTTTATTTCGTGTTGAGTACGTAAGGAATTCAGCCAATAGAAATAAAAGAGGAAAGAAAAATTAGATGTAATATATTATATTTATTTGAATATCTACTTTCTAAAAGAAAGCTTACGTTTTTATTTTACTTTTCTCCTTTAAATAATATGTCGAAATTATTATATTTCCTAATAAATCACTACTTCACTAAAATCAAGTTAATTTATAGTCTTGTGTGATTTGTTGAACATAAGGCGAGTACATTCGCTATGAACCACAAATTTTTGTAAACGTTATATGCAGACGTCTCCTACGTATACCAACTTGATCGTGAACCAACCTTTTCCCATATTTCCTGTTTGGCGCAAAATGTTTTTCACCTGACTGAGAATACTATATTTTAAAAAAATGCCCCATACCTTTTAAAGAAGGTGGCGGGAAAACCTCAAACTCACAATGTTCCGCATAACTCCGACAGAACTCTACCTATTGTGGCTCTGCACAGCTGTAAAGCCGGAAAAAGCTGGCCATTTGAATTTATTTGCGACAACGCCCGACCGCGAGAACAAAAACCAGTCGCCCTTCAGAGACCTGCGTGAGCTGTGACCTCGGCCGGTCGCGTTTGTCGAAGAGGCAAAAAAAAAAGTGCTAGCTCCCTCCGCAGAGTGGGTGTGAAGTACTGCTAACTGGTGTCGCTAATGGCTCTTTTTTTTTATCCTATTAAATGCAAGAGAGAAGCGCCGAAGTGGATGCATCGTCGCCCGCTAACATCGCTTGCAGGAAACAATTACTCCCAGGAAATTAAAAACTGAACATCGGTGTGACGAGGGGCAAAGGACAACACATTTCACAGCCCTCACGTGATGGTATTAACTAGTGCACAAACTTGCCTGCGCGGGCAGTGTTTATATGGCAACAAAAATACACACAACACCGACTTCTGGTGTAGATAGTTAACATGACCGGTCTTTCGTACGAGGGTGCCTGGGTTCAAATCACAGATGGAGCAAGTGAAGCAGATGTTTTTGTTGAGAGATATAAGTTAGAGTTATATTAGTGTGTAACTTATTAGCAAAAATGCATGAAAATCGAGATGCAGATCACTAAATAAAAACGATACAGTTCGGAACTTGACTATTTATTTATTTTAACTTACAACCCCGCAGACAAAATAGGCTTGCATAATTATTCAATGTAATCTGCGCTTTTGTTAACAAATGAAGCGCGACCATGCATCAAAACAAGATAATCGCCTAGGTATTGACAGAATAAATCATAAACCGGTATATTCCATAATTGAACAAAGTATCGCCGAATATGCATCACTGAATGAAACTTAACTCCTGGAACTCACAGCTTTGACAACCCACTTACTGAAAATGGACGACACTCTCGTATACACACGCATGCATATGACGTCAGAAAGGATGTAATATACATCTAACAGTTACAAAGCTACCGCGTATTATTCACTTGGCGCGCATAATTACGAAGTATAAAAATATATTACCAGAATCATTTTGACGATGCATGGCATAACAGTAAACTACCACAAACCAATCGTGTGCAACTTAAAAATATAAAATGTGTTTCATATGGTTTTGAGGAGAGTGGAAGGATAACCGTACATTTATGTTATAAACTTTGCGTGCATTTAATAAATTTCTCTTACCGTTGGTAATTAATCCACAGAATGTAATGTTTAAATGTAAACCATTTTAAGATCAACTTTTCAATAACAGTATCACTAGTACTGAAACTGAACTTGATTTAAGGGGACCGTACATTCCAGGGGAAGCTCGCAACTCCTTTGTTTTTTTTTTTTGCACTGGATGAATAATACTGACGCGTGTCGCTTTAATAGGGAACCGTAATTCTCCTGTGTGTGACTAATTACTTCCCTAATTAAATCTGGCGTCTGCCAACTCAGGGCGAAAGAGGAACTCTATGAGGCAACGTTTGGAGAAAATAATCACGTTAGTGTCAGCTCGTAATTCACCGCTTCTCATGTGAGCGATTGCTTTTGGGAGGTAACTCTTACTAGAGTGACCAGAAATCCTGACAAGTGGTTTCGATGGAACGGTGTTCTTGTTGATTATTGGACATCGCTGTATTTGTGCCGGGAGGATAATCGAGATCGGCCTACATAACAAATCAATTTAAAATTGCATCTGACCAGAAGCTACCGATATAACTAATTGGCCCACTTTTATTTACGTTAGTAATTTAGACGAGGTAATAAAATACTTCCATTAAAAATGAACAAATGTGGTTACAAAAAATATTTAGCAGAATACATTTCCCATAATATTTTATACTGATCGGTTGAGACGTTTTTGATACATAATGTAAGCTTATGACAAAAAAAATGGGTACCTGTACTTATGTACGCTCGTTAAAAGTTATACTTCTTTGGCGTGACTAAAATAAAATGTTATTACGCATGCAAATAATTTTTGTAAGTAGGAACAACGATAAAATTACCGAACAAAGACATTAAATACAATTAATAAAGGTTTCATTAAAGAACATAATTAAATTACCCCTAACGCACCAAAAGAAGTATAACGTTATAAAATAATACTTAGAAAAATTAACCTCAATTACTTGAAAACACTTCCAAAATTTTATTATACAATTTTTGTCACTAACAAATTTTTCACCTCACAATGTAAGTAAAATTAATAAATAATATACATACAGGGGATGGACAAAATAATATGATCACCTGACATATACACAATATTTATTTATTAATAAGGTGTTGGGCCACCATTTGCTTTTAGAACAGCTGCAATTCTTCGCGGAATAGATTCGTAGAGTGTCTGAATAGTTTCCAACGGAATGTTGTCCCATTCTTGTACCAAAACATCCACCAATTGCTTCAATGATGTTGGAGATGGAAATCTGCTCCCCACTCTCTGCTCTAAAACTCCCCATAACGGTTCAATTATGTTGAGGTCTGGCCAGGGAAGATGTTTTGATGATATTCTGATGCTCCTGAAACCAAGACTGAACCTTTTTGACTGTGTGTATGGGCGCATTATCATCTTGGAATATGGCAGTGTTTGGCAGCAGTATGCTAGTCACAGTAATAACTTCATCATTGAGGATGTCAAGATATTCATTTGCAGTAATCCGGCCAGTGATGTGAATGAGAGGACCAGCTGAATACCACGATATAGCCGCTCAAATCATAACGGAACATCCCCCATGCTTGACTGTAGGAAGCAAGCAGTCTGAATCATAGGCTTCTTTTGGGGTTCTCCATACATAAACCCGGCCGTTTGTAGGAAACAATGTAAACTATGATTCATCGGACCATACCACATTCTTCCAATCGTCAAGTGTCGAGGTATTATGATCGTGGCACCACTTATTTCGCAGTTTAGCGTTGGCTTCCGTTTCGCAACTGCAGCCCTTCCATGAATGTTAGCTATATGGAGCTCCCACCGTACTGTTTTTGTCGAAACAGTATTACTCAAGTAAGTGTTGAGTTCTGCTGTCACTTTTACCGCGGTAGTTTTATGTTGTCTGGCCACAATTCTTTTTAATGTTCGTCGGTCTCTGTCAGCTAACTTTGGGTGTCGCCCACTATTCCTCTTCGCCGATGATGTTTTACCATGTTTTGTGTATGCTGTCATTACCGTGGATACTGTCGCTCGTGAAACGTTTAACAATTCAGCTTTTTTCGTCACAGACGCTCCCGCTAACAGTGCACCAACGATTTGCCCTTTTTCGAAGTCTGAGAGATCACACATTTCACCGATCGCTTGTTTTAACCGTCGCGGAGCAAAACGTATAATACACTGAAATATAACCTACAGACTTGGCACGTAAACTGTGCAATACATAGGCGTCGCATTATTTACACGGAAGTAGTGTTGCCAAAATGCAACAAAATGTACTATATTGCATGGTGTTCATATTATTTTGTTCATCCCCTGTATATTCACAATGAATTACTCATATAAATGAAATGTTTTTCAATTTAATTATTACATGAACTGATTTTCTGTCGGTTTTAAATATAACCACTTGTTATGTTGTGTGCCTTGCGTTTGTATATAGCTAGACGATACGCGCATTAGCGTTAGGTCATACGCCTACCACGTTCATAGTCTGGGCCTCTTACGAGTAAACTTAGTCAGTATAACAAATATGCACACTTAATGTTCTTTGACGGCAAACTTAATACTGTCGAATTTCATTACACTGTGCGCACGCAGCTTCCGTTGTACACTAAACTATATCACCTCAACGCGCCAAAAGAAGTATTACTTCAAAAATTGGTGGCTGTGTCTTCCAAAATGGCTGACGATTGCAGCTATATTTTCGTGCATTTAGAGTGCACAGTACCTCACCAAGGTTGGTTTTAATTAGTTTCATTGAATAAGGTATGGCATTTAACACATGGCTGTAACAACATTGCTGCTTGGAAAATAATAGACCGCTTCGTAAAAATGTTAGATGACCTTCCATAGTACTTACTCATAGCATTCAGGTGTTGTAGGAATCGATAAAGAAATTATTGAGATTAGATGTTTAAATAAATTTTAATCTCAAGTGACGTATTTCAACATGGCATTTAATGCACGCAGTAAAAACATCTAGAATGCAAAGATGGGTACAATTAGGTTTCGTTGTTCAACACACACACACACACACACATATATATATATATATATATATATATATATACACACACACACACCAAATCGCACTTACACTCAGGCCCTTCGAATGGAATAGTGCCCAGCCACGCATGACTGGGATATCGTCAGATCTTACATTGAACGTCGGAGTAATAGTCGAGTGCATAAATAATGAGGAATAAGAGCATTTAATCGTCGCCAGATGATTGGCGCCAGGCGATACGGGGCACTCGATCTCCTAAGTCATGCAGCCACTGGCATTCCCACGGGCGGCCGTGTCAAGAGTGCGTCCTAAGTTCGTAGATCCAGGTAGAACCACCGACGCTGGAGGACAACTGCCCCGGCGTACGACGTATCGATGACATGGGGTCACCGTCGGCCAGCTCGGTTGGTAAAGTCTACTCGCGATGAAGAGAGCACTTAATCAACCTTTGGAAAAGGTCAATGACCCTAACTGCATATATTTTAACGGGCACACTGACTGGCGTGCGCCCAGTAAAGTTGGTATCAACGGAGAGGAAGTAGTTGAATTAAAATTCTTAAATTAACATTTGTAAATACTGAAATTATTTCTTTTGCTTTCTGATTTTCTAGTACAGGTAAGTGTATCAAATAAAAAAATATTTAAAATATTTACTTTTCTAATAATTTCACAGTTTTACTTGGCAGAAGCACGAATAAAGTGACGAGGCCCAAGGCAATGTTAATTTTACATATGGTGGAAGAATATTCAATTGCATGCAAGTATATCAGGAGCAGGGCTTTCAAAAGTACTCAGTTTACAGCGAACAGCCTATAACGATGGATAGCCAGGTCACAGTGCAGCAGATCACTCGCCAATTCAACGCTGGACCACAACGACCTGTGAGCAGACATAACATCGAGATCCATCTCCTCGCTATGGGGTACAGAAGTCACCACCCCACCAGGGTAGCTCTACTCACCAGACCTTCCACTTTGCGACTATGGTTTAATATCGATATTGAAAGAGCCATTTTATAGAAAATGTTTTCGAACACGAATCGGAGCAACGTGAGATCTGCGACAATTTCAAATTGTTGAAGCTGATGATGTCCGCCATCCTCCTCCTCACTGGCAGGAAGTAACTGATAGTGTGAGTTTATTCTGAAGGGTGTTCATCTCTCCATATGTTAATCAGTGTTCAACACGGTTTCTCGTACGTTGGATNGTGTGAGTTTATTCTGAAGGGTGTTCATCTCTCCATATGTTAATCAGTGTTCAACACGGTTTCTCGTACGTTGGATAGTTAAAGTGGTAAGTGCAAAGTGTAGGCTATTGCTCACGTATTTTGCTTAAAGCCCTTCAGAATTATCAACGCGCTCCCACATTACTCGATCACCTACATTATCAAGTGTAACACGCATAGTGTGAGATTTCTTTACTGCCACACATGCGCATTTATCATGAAGTGCTGATCACGTAATGGCACGAAACAAAGAAGACGTCTTAGAGAGAACAGAAGAGACAGAGAGCAGTAAGGAATTTGGAACAGCATAAAGAAACAAATAAATCACGATATTTTGGTTATGAGTACTTTTCCCGTCCTCAGGTGATACGGCTGTGGCCAAGATAAAAAAAATTGAATAATAATAAATATTTGTTGGTCACATTTCTGTTTTAAATATGTAGCATTCAGAAAATGATTATATTTTTTCAACACTTTGATTGCGGTATACAGAATTTACAGACATTCAAGACAATTTATAAGTGANGAAAATGATTATATTTTTTCAACACTTTGATTGCGGTATACAGAATTTACAGACATTCAAGACAATTTATAAGTGAGTCACATGTTTATCCACCACCTTAGATAGTAAAGATTCTTATGGTTTCTGCATTTACACTTATTACTGTCCTATTGGACAGTAACACACTGGACACGCTTAATGTACTGTACAACGTACATTACTGGCTGGCTCTCTACCAATGTAAAACCAAGGGGACAGTATCCCAGCAAAATGTTCCTGTCTCTGCAACACAGCACTCAATCCATTCTGTTCATTTGAGTAATTTTACACCTTGAGTGCTGCTGACGTAAAATTAGGTCGCAGTGAACTTCATGAAAACAGCTGTTGGCGTAATATTACGTCGTCAATGAGTTTTAAATAATGTGGGATGCCGTAATAATACGGCCAATTCCATATTAACTCTGTTCAAATCATGCAACGTCATGTGCGTGTGGTGAAGTGTTGCAAGGTAAGCTGGTGCTTGCTCACTGCTGTAAATTCTCGGTGCACGCAGCAGGAGCCAGTAACCACCGTGCAGCCTAGGGAAACTGAATGCATCCCGACCACTCACAAGCCAGCAGCAAGGGACCCATTACACGCGTCCTGTGGCGTCAGCTGCCGAGGTACGTTCTAGTGGCGGGAGTGTAAACTAACAATCAACAGGGTACAGAGCTAACTCCAGCCTGCCTTGCAACAGTTCACCACACGCCACTGGTCATGTGACAGTCAGAGTGTTAAGCTATGAAGAATGGCCCAAAAACAACTTTGCAATATTCGAGAAGCCTTCGAAGCTATATTCTTGGTTAATATGACATGTGTATTAATTTGGTACGGAAACGAGATTATATAACATTTAGTAGTTTTGGTTGTAACAAAAACATTTTTTTTAACACACTGCTACGTAATTCACGATCGGCTAAGCGGGTTCACCATTGGTGTAGTGAGTAATTCACGTAATTATTAAACATATATGTGGAAAACTGGTCGATTTGCAGACAGTAAAATAAAATTAAATTCCATGCAAAAAAAATTTCGTTTGATAAATTGTGCATGAATTACTGTCGAAATTATAATTTCCGACGTTATTTTTGTGGTTTTGTAATGCATAGCTAAGAAAAAGCATAGGACTTTCTGAATTAAAACAGTGGCGACGAAGAAATATTTACGTTGGGGAAATTCAAATACACCCATGGAGAATTTAATGCTTAATATGTCATATTAAGCACAGTGATGTATGCAAATTGTTTTCAATTTTCCATTTAATTTTTAGATGTTAGCAAAAAAAATATAAAAAAATTGTAGTCTACGAGTATCTAATGGTATAAAATGCAGTATTCAGGTACAAACATTCAGACTGTTAAGTTGTTTAGTTTTTCTCATTTCCTACATTACTACGATACTCTCTCTTGAGGCTAATTATGCGGAAAAAAAATAGGATTGAAAGAAGTTAAACTGTATGAATATTTTATCACTCGTAATGTCTACAGTATTTCGCATAATTAAAAATAATTAGACGTAAAGTATTTCACAGCATTAAAACTACGAAGCGAGGAATGTCTAAATGTACCCGTCTATCCTTTTCCCTACTGAATAAACAATTTCGTGCGGGGTCTCGGGATATGTACGTGGAAAACATTCAAACAGCCTCGCGTAGTGCTTTAGATGGGTCGGGCACTCCGTTCGACGGTGGTTATCGTGGTACGACACCCGTAAGGGTCGTTGAAAGGCAGGCCCCGCGCGGCCAAGGAAGCCGCGTAAAACGAAGCTATAAAGCCGCGCCACTTCCCGCAAGCGGTTCGCAAATATAAAAGAACGCGGGTCTGCCAGTTGTATGTCCGTGTTCCGTTCCCATGCACGGAACGCACGGTCCGCTCTCACGCAAATCGCGTTATTCCGTTTTCCTGCACGAGGACGGAACGTTTCGTTTGCATTCTGTTTCTGTAACTCGGTGCTCTTAATTCCTACAATCGAAATATTCACGAAATGTTATTTTCGTTAAGGGGAAAATGATTATTAGGGACGTTTGCCGAAGTATGCACAGAAAACGACAAAAAGCCCAACTCAAAAAATAAGCCAAGAGAAGCTGCCAACACAATGTTTATTAGGCGTAATGCATACTCGCATATATTTAGGCGGGTGGAATTAAGTCGGTGATTACAAACTATGCGAGAGAAACACAACATAACTCGTAATCAAGCAAACAAACAAATAAATATATGGTAATAACTGTGGACAACGCAAGGAAGATGACTCAGGTGTCGATTTTTTTGTGACAAATTGGATGTGAAAATTGGAAAAAAGGGAGTTGTGTGTATGGATAGGTCATCATTTATTTCCTACTGCAACCAATGTCAACACCAAAAAAATTTTGCAACTAATTTATTTCAATTCGTTGAAACATAGTAACATTCCTGCATTCATGTGCAAGATTAACGTAAAATATCCTAAGCCATGTAATTATTTTCAGGGATTGTCGTCGCCAATCAGAGTTCCCAGTAACTGTAAACAAACAGTTTGTGTTGACACGCGGCCGCCGTGGCGGGACGATACATTCCGTTGTCATCGCAACTGCTTGGACTAATGAACTTGTTTACAATACGTAGGAAGAGGGATGATAAAGATGACCTTGAAGTTGTTTACAAAAGGATATCTGTGGTCGGTTAGCTATCAGTTGAATACCGAACTTATACCGGCCAAAAATATACTTCCGATGCGTGATGTACACAATTGTGTACGGTGGGCCTCAATTGGCTAAAAGCAACAAAATATAATTATCAACAACTATATAATACTTAAATTTATGTATCTTGAAGAAAAAACTTTTCAAGCAAATTATTTTAACATGTGTGCAGATTTTGTGGATTCTATGAGATATTATTCAAAAAAACAGTAAACCATTTTTATTTTTAAAAAAACTACGCATTGTACCAACTATTACTGTATGTGATGGTTTTGACACGCGTTTAGTATATACAGAATGATTCTAAAATCATGGGACAAGCATTGAGGGGTGGTAGAGCTCACTAAAACAAACAATTATTGTATTGGAATATATGGGCGGAAGTGACGCGTTGAGGCACAAACA
This sequence comes from Clitarchus hookeri, assembly GCA_002778355.1. Taxonomy (NCBI): domain Eukaryota; kingdom Metazoa; phylum Arthropoda; class Insecta; order Phasmatodea; family Phasmatidae; genus Clitarchus; species Clitarchus hookeri. Next base: position 1,331,850 of record NQII01000288.1, on the reverse strand, counting down.
CAAAAACATAACACATTAACGGAAACATACAATGTTCATTAGCAGCATACTTAACGAGTGATTCCGTACAGAAAATGTTAAAACAGTTGCTGGAAATGCATCTACCAACAGTCACGCATGCTTGACGACCTCTACATATGGCGTGATTGGCTAACAATGGTGGCGTGCGTGAAATACCCGGCGTATTTGAATCTGTTCGCCAATCATTCCACCGACGCTACCAAGCTTACATTACTGTTGGTGGTAGCAATTTTGAGCAATTATTATAAACATTGCTGTAAAAAGGTATTTAGCGGCGACGTTGTAAATAAATAATGTGTTGCGTTTTATGTGTTATTTTTGTGTTTGTGCCTCAACGCGTCACTTCCGCCCATATATTCCTATACAATAATTGTTTGTTTTAGTGAGCTCTACCACCCCTCAATGTTTGTCCCATGATTTTAGAATCATCCTGTATTTAAAAAATCATCACAAGTGAACTTCAGATTGAATTCTCAAGTTGTAATAGGAACATGTATATGGCGAGGAGAAGCATGTCCAAGTTGAAGAAGCCTTAGATGTTTTATAATTGCATGGCATACTTGCTCACGTTGTTGAAGAACTGGCGTCAGTTTTGCGCGCAAATAGGAGACACTATTCAAAATACAAATAAATACATTAGTCAAAATGAAAATTAATTTCATTTTGTAGCACCAATCCCGCATTCGGGAGGACATAGTATAGACCCCGGCCCTCTGCACTGGGGATGGTTTTCTCTAAGTGCTTCCATCCTTATTTCCTGCAAATGCCAGTGCAATTACACCATACCAACATTTGAATTCACCCTGCCTCTTCACTATCATAATAATTTGCTTATTAGCCCTGCGCGTTAATGTAAGTGAATATTATTATCATTCAATTTAGAGTATGGCAAACAGATCGAACTTGCTTATAGCACTGGTTTATGATTACAAGTTTAGCACTTTTGAAATCAATATCTGGAATCATTCCTTGGCCATTGTTACGTCAACACTGAATTATATGCTCCCAGTAAATTTGGCAACGAAGCAGGAAATGTAGTTCCATATCTTAACGTCGAATTTTAGATGAAACGTTAAAATTTGTGAAAGCTGAATTTATTTAATTTCTTTTGGGTTAAATTTTATACCATTTTTTTTTATTTCGCATTGTTTTGTTATTCATATTATTTCGTTAGTTTTCATTTAATTTCGATAAATTTCTCTTGAATATAATTTTTTCACTTTATTTTTTTCCGTATTCAGTGACTTTTGTTACATTTTGATCCCATTCATTGTTTTTTTACTCTATTTCGTTGGTTTTTACTCATTTTTGATAAAATTCACATGTTTACGTTGTTTTTCACTTTTTTCTTTCTTTTTCAATCATTATTTTTAAATTTTGCTGATTTCGTTTTTTTATTCTAATTTATTTATTTTATTCATATTCGTAAGATTTTACTTTTTTCGATATTTTTATACGGCTGGTTAATATTGTCGTCAATCCTCAATATTCAATATCCTTCACCAGGTGGACAAGTGATGATATATATGTATGTTGGTGTATGTTTGTGTGTGTATTCAGTAAAACAAACCCCATCGAAATATATAAAGTAGTTCAAATTCAATTTTTTATTTTACATTTCAGAAATGCACGTACAGAGATTCCTTTCAATAGTCCTTGCCTGATTTATTTCGCAATTTCTGTCTTCCAAATAAAATACAAACATGAATATGAGGGCAGCTCATGTTTTCTTGACGCCTCACTGCGAGAGAGCACTTTACCATTTCATAAAATATTTTCCACAGCATGAAAGTTCTCAAGGATATTTCCGTGGACTTTTGGTGTGTGACACGAACTCAAGGCTATTGTAGCATTTATGATGCAATACTTTGTTGTATGTAAACGACCTTTAGCCACGAGCGCTCACAGAACTTGGGTGTATATTGGCCACTACGTTGTCCGGGGAAGGAAGAATAATATTCCGGCGGTGGTATCGCATTACAAACTGAAAGCAACAGTAAACACCTCCTTCTCAGCCCATAACAAGTGAGCTTAACTTTGTTTCAAAGTTCGGCCAATTACACTGGAGAGCCAAAAAAAAAAAACTGGTATAGGCGTGCGTATGCAAATAACAGAGGTATGAAACCAATCTGAGTATCGCGATGTGGTCGGCACCGCCTATATAAGACAATAAGCCTCTGGCAAAGTTGCTAGATCGGTTACTGCTGCTACAATGGCAGGTTATCAAGATTTGAGTGAGTTTGAACGTTGTTTTATAGCCGGCGCACGAGAGATAGGACATAGCATCTCCGAGGCAGCAATACAATTTGGATTTTCGCGTACGACCATTTCACGAGTGTACCGTGAATATCGGGAATCTGGTAAAACATCAAATCTTCGACATCGCTGCGGCCGGAAAAATATCGTGAAAGAACGGGTCAAACAACGACTGACAAGAATCATTAAACGTGACAGACGTGCAACCCTTTCTCAAATTGGTGCAGATTTCAATGCCTCCTGCATACCTTCAGACATAAGTCGAGTCCATGCCACGTTGTCTTGCGGCACTTCTGCGTGCTCGCGGGGGCTCCATACGATATTAGGCAGGTGTACCATTTTTTTTTTCAGTGTAAAATGTATGAATTTAAACATCCCTCGTTCGTCAGTAGTCAGTTTGGCTGACATCAACGATCTATGTTTGAATCTCGGTCGAACTTCCGATTTTTTTTTTATATTAAAGGAAGCTGTATTGATGTACAGAGAGTCAAACAAATATTTAGTTGCACAAACCAAATATTTGTTTGAGGCAGCCAAATAACAACAAAATAATTTGGTCTCAACAATAAAATATTTTACTGCTCCTTTACAAACAAATGGTTGCGCCAAACAACAAAACCTTTTCCTCAGTGTAGGACGTAGTCACAGAGTGGATAACTACACAGAGAGGAAATCGCGCAGCGTGGCGTTCCCTTCGGTGTGGGTGTACCCACTGATTAGCTGTGCGAAGCGTACCTTGTGTCTGATAGGCCACCGCATCCTGCAAAAGATACTGTATTGGTTTGGCTGCTCTCTGACTGGAAGCTGATTGGCGGACGGCGCTACGAAATGTCGGTGGTCAGTGACGCCACTTTGCTGGCACATGCGGCTGGAGTTCGCGCTATAAGCGGCAATTTCGCCTTTGTGTGTACTAAGGCTGAGACTCAATTGTCAGTACATACTTGTTAAGTATATACATATTCGTACTTGCCGTTGAATGTACGTACTTACCCTGACTATTGGAGCAGGTTTTTTTTCTGTCTCTGCTTGACGCGTCGCACAACCTGGCGTAAATAACACGAACCACTAGAAAGTAAACACTTTTTTTGTCATTCTGAGCTAACCACTCTATGGTTTTTGCTGTAAATAAACATTTTGTGCCCTACGTTGGTTTTCTTTAGTGGCGTTTATGTTTATGGTGTTATTTGGTGTTGTTGCAAAAAAATAACAATAATGCATTTGTCATGTGTAGCAGTAAAGTTATTATAAACGCAGAAATAATGTCACACATTGGTTGCTTCATAGAGCAATAAGACGGCGGGTAAGTACAACCACAAAATGTTCCCATAATAGGTTATGTACGGGACGTTTGGAAACAAACATGGCGACCACCGCAAGTACGCAAATTCACCCAGCAAGTAAGCAACGTCGTGTACTTGGCAAGGACAAAAGCTGTGTATACTATACTAGGAATGTATATTATACTAGGAATTGGGATGGCGGTAGTATATACTTAGTGACGTCACAGGCGGGGCGTAGTATGGACACATGTATATTCTTGAAGGAAATTGAGACACAGCCTTAGTACTCTGCGACGTATGCTCATGTGGCGCGGACGGCGAACCAATAGTGGCTTTCACCCTGCCTCCAGCATGATTCACTTTACCAGCACTGAGTCGGTTAGTGGACAAATTTCATCACGTGAGTAACACACCAGCCTACCGCCGAGGCAATTCTAGCTCCAATCCCACCTGGGGCGCTATTCTCATTCATTTTTCCGCCTGTCGGGGACCATTTCACGCCGTGGCTTAACAATAAGCGGGAAGGGGCCGCGGTGGCGTAGTGGTTCGACTACTCGCTTCCCACCAAGGCCAATCTGGTTCGATCTCCGGTAGGGTCGCTGCCGGATTTTTGCATGTGGGAATCGTGCCGGTCGATGCCGCTGGTCGGCGGGTTTTCTCGTGGATCTCCCGTTTCCTTGCATTCCGATGCTGCTCCATACTTACCTCGATTCACCCTCGATGATACGAGCCGCCCAAATCTTTACTCTCTCTCCAACATTAAGCGGGGTAGAAGTTGCTGTGCCATGAAGTGCAGTGGTCACCTGCCTATGAGAATATTGATCAACTTCGCTACGCCCAGTTGGAGATGCTCTCGTTATTGAGCTACCGACGAGCGGACAAGGAATGGTAATGACGCCCCTGGTCACCACTAACGTTTTTTTTTTGTACGTGGGAAACGTCGCAGACGGGTTGACCGATGAATTTCTTCACCCTCGCATACCATCTCATTTCACACTCTAATTTCCTCAATATTTGGTTAAATTTATTGTTTGGAAGCCCAATGTTTTAGTCGATATTCCATCTGCTTTCCCTACATACTCCTACGAAGAAATATTGAAACCAGACCCATATAAATATTCACTACAGACTGAAATCCCCTTTCAAGAATTCCATAGACTTACAGTTTTACAAAGACGGCCAACTTTTAGACTACACAGTAAAAAAAAAAATAGTTGTTCTGCAACAAAATAACTTATCGTAGATTAGATGCCAACGTTTTTATATCATCATCATCTTACTTTTTTTTTTTACTGCAGAACTGATAATTACAAAATCTGCACAACTTAGCCTGCACGATCGTAAAAAGTATTGTTGGGAATCTGAAACTCAAGAGATAGAGTTCTCTCAAACCGCATCATTGTGCACAGTAAAATTGTTTTGTATATTTTAAGAACAATTCTCTGGAAACTAGTCAAATAAATCTTTCTTGTAACAATACAAGTGGAATGTTGTATCTTGATAACATATGGATTTACAAAACGTACATATCTATAGTTATATATACATATGTTTACAGTATACTTGATGTCTACAGTCTCAATATGAGTTTTATTTATTCCAAAGTACCGTGTAATAAATTTGATGTTATTCAACTGTAGTGATAAAAAAAGATAATTTTAGCAACTAGTTCCCAAAATTTTTATTTGTAAAAATACAAAAATATATAAGATATCAACGAAATTCGTAAACTGTTTTCCGATACATTGATGAATTCCAATGTTAATATCGGTAATTTCATGTAGCGACACAGTTGCCATTATTATAAGTGGGAAAACGTGACAAACAAAAAAAAACATTTGTTTGTGAATTCATAACAGTATGATTCTATTATCAGAGAAGCCGCGGCGATGTAGTGGTAAGAATTTTTTTACGTGGCCAACTAAAGGCGGGACACGCTTTCTTATCACCCTCGCGCCTGTGCCCTTTTCTGGGTAATGCAGGGATTTAAGAGATTCCTTTCCTGTTAATTTTCCATTTCTTACTTTTGGACTTTGTTAGGCTTGCCATCGGGATCACGGAGTTTCCCAACTCTTTGATTTTATTCTATTAAATCTACATCCAAGTGGTCTGNTCAATTTTCCATTTCTTTCTTTTGGACTTTCTTAGGCTTGCCATCGGGATCACGGAGTTTCCCAACTCTTTGATTTTATTCTATTAAATCTACATCCAAGTGGTCTGGAGTATTAGTGTGGCGCGGTTAACCTGCCATCCACCCAGTTCCCCAGGCTTCCCAGAATATTTCTCCTTTATATATATATATATATATANCCTGGTTTGTTTCCCTGTTATCTCACCTTGGTCTTTGTTACTCCATTCCATCAGTTCCTTGTTCATTGGCGGATCATCGTATATGTTATCTTCAGTTCATCAGAGAAAAAAGGGGGGAGGGGCAAGGCAATCCAACTCATCAGTAGCCTGCTGATAAATAAATCCTTTTAAGTTTCCTATGATTTTCTTCGGGATTATCCCAGGCTGTGTAGTGGGTCCGACCCCCACTACAATGTTTATATATCGGTTTTACTCGTTGTCAAATCCGGGAAGTGGGTTCGTTTCCACTTTTCTGTTTCTATAGCAGTTTTACACTCTCAATTCGAGGGGTAAGATACTTTATGGATAATTCGCTGTTTCCTCTTGTGGAGTATTTATCAATAACCACACATCAGATTCCTCTAATCTATTGATGACATATTTGCAAATTCTCCAAACTATATTTGTGTGTCTTAATGAGATAAAATACTTCTTATGTTTAGCTCTTCTTCTTCTATTTGCAGTTTTCTACGTAACTCTATTCTAATGTCTTCAATCTTTGGGCATTACAGAGTCACGTGCTGGACGGTATCTTCAACTCTACAGATCGGACAAGGAGGAGCGTTCACTAAGTTAAATCCATGTAACTTGGCTTTAAAGTGTCCGTGTTCTGTTGTTATCTAACTAAGATAACAATCAGTTGTAATCAAAAGGTTACGATATCTTACCTTAAAATCTGGATATATGCTGTGAGTGACGCGAAGCGTGCCGTTCGCCTCCGTGAAGGCGCCGGCTTTCCACTGACCGCACATATTCACGCGTGTCCACCGCGCGCGCTCTTTAAACACGTCCGTTCTCTTCGACCTCCAAAAGCAAACTGCCTGAAGTGGTTAGACCACTCACCTCCCATCAAGGTGAACCGGGTTCGATTCCCAGCGGCATCGCCCCCCGGATTTTCGAACATGGGAATCGTCCCGAACGATGCCACTGGCCAGCGGGTTTTCTCGGTAGCTCCCGTTTCCCCCGCCCTTGCATTCCGACGCTGCTTCATACTCACCTCGCTTCACCCTCATCGACTCTCAAGACCTCGATGTTAAGAGCCACCCGAATCTCTTCACTCACTCTACTACAAGAAAAAAACTTGGGCTGTGTTGAGGGTGTGTGATGCAGCGAGTGGTTGCGGGTATTTTCAGGGTGCTTCCCGAGTCGTCCAGATGGCTGCTGGCCCGAGGGAGGTTCGACGAGGCCGAGAAGATCCTCCAGACGATGGCGCGCGTCAACGGCAAGTCGCTGCCCGCGAACTACATGCTCCACCTCAAGGTCAGTGGCCGCCGGCAACAACCTACACAAGAGGTGTCCAACCAAATAATTTTTATAACTTATTACATGCATTTTGCAATCAAAAATTAATAATTTTAGTCACATCTACTGAACGAACTAACAAAAAACTACAATTTTTTTTCCCCGCTGCGGAACAGAAAAATTATTTTGTGGACCAGCACAGGTCCGAGGATCGGTGGTTCAAAACCGCTGACCTAAGCAACTAAGTAAAGTTTGGTCACGGTTAATAGCACTTTTGAAAGCACTGCTTAGGATCTATTTTTCTAGACGTTTTGTATCCATCTGCCATATATAAAATTAAGGGTAATGGAAAGGTCTCGAAATGCAATAATTTCTGAAACAAAAAATCGAGAACAATCTATCTCCACTATTAATCTTTTTATTTATCAGTGAGCGCAATATTTAGTGTATTTTTCAACTCTAATTAAAACTTTTCTCAATGTCTCTGTTTGGTTATAGTCAATTAACTCACACTCATAATTAACACATGTTCAATCTGTCTGTCGCCTTCATTTGAAATGTCTTAATACTCACGTACCCAGCTCAATAAACCCGCCTGCCAGGCGAAGTCTTCACTGCACCGGTGTTTACAGTCGCAGATTTTAGTCCCGCTGGTCACTTCCGTCGCCACTCGTTGCTCTTCTGGCTCGTCGTCTATCGCTCAAGGTCGCGCAATCACCCAAATCCTGACTCTCGTAAACGCTCGGCTCGGAGGCCTATCGCGGCTTAAATAATCGTAGTCTCCCATTCTGGATGTTTTGCCGCACCCAGAGCCACGCAAGGGGAAACTATGTCATTAAACCGAAAGAATTCCTTCAGATAAACGCATAAATTCAACACGGCCAAGGTCAGAAGCGCGCGCGTTGCAAAAAGGTTTTTCGCGGCGTCCGGCTTTGTAACTTAAAGCGTTATCGCTCGCCTGTCATTTAAACATTCCTTCGTGACTCGCCGTCCGCTATCATATCACTACTCTGCCCTCCACACACTCTTCGCTCGCTCGCGCGATGCAAAGCAGCGACACGTATCAATATCTACTATTTTATGGTGTTTTTATAAGCAGTCATTCCTATACATTGTATCAACTACTGCTGCGTGTAATGGTCTTGTAAATTATAATTTAGCGTTTACAAAGGAAACCCCCTCGAAATTCGTTGAACGTTTCAAATTCCGTGTGCTGGAAGATCGCGCATAGCGTAAGATCCCCATTACCTTTAAGTGCACACACGCCCCTGCGAAGTAAAACGCCAAATTCGCTCGACACTACTTCGGACGAGAAGGAAAACAACGTAGGAAATTTACTTTTTTTTTCTTTGCCCCATCCGCAAAATATTACTTTCACGACTGCAATGTTCTGTTCCCAGAAACCAACTATAGCCTCTCTTCAGAATGTGAAACATCTTTCCTACTATATCTCATAAGTATACTGTGCAATTTTTAATATGCGCCTTCAAAACTTCTCGACTTGGTTTTCGTGCATGAAAGGGAGGAAAAATCATTATCATATTATTACACGTCGTTGACTCTACAGCTAAGTCCATGCCCTAATATCATTAACTTTCAACCTCTCGTCATATTTTTTTGCTGTCCGCGTCTGCGATGCCTACAACAGAGAACGTCAGACATAACATTATATACTGACTAATTTTTATTAATTTGTGCTCGTTTTACCATCTACGAGAATTTTATTCGTAATGCAATTTTCAAATTAGATAATATTCAACTAAATATGTAAAAAATTAATATGTGTGCGTTAAGCCTACTTAGTAAACAATCACTTCCAGTGAATTTCATCAGCTGCCTCGATAAATAAATGGCTAAACGCCACTGTACAGATTTTCACTAAGAAGTAAAAATATCCGCTCAAATATTTTTTTCATGTATGTTCGTAGTAAAGTGTGGAAGTGTAGAAAAAAATTCGCCCCTTTAATATTTATAATTCTTATAAGAGAGGAGCCAAGGGAAATGTAGGACAAGTCTTCTTTCNAAATCCGCTCAAATATTTTTTTCATGTATGTTCGTAGTAAAGTGTGGAAGTGTAGAAAAAAAATTCGCCCCTTTAATATTTATAATTCTTATAAGAGAGGAGCCAAGGGAAATGTAGGACAAGTCTTCTTTCAACAAATATCAGCAATTAAATTTTTTCCAGTTACAAAAGTGCTCTTAATATCGAGCTATTTCTTCAGAACAATAAGAATACCTTCTCTGTGTTCGATAAGTGTTCCTTTCGCTATTATTTTTTCTTTTCCAATTTTTAGTTTCTTTTGTTTCGCGGATTAAAAACGGTGAATCATTACCGGGAATACATCCTGCGAGCAACGAGGCAAGCTCTATTGTTCCGTTAAATGCCAATGGCAATGCTTTATTGTTCAGTAAGCTTGCCCATACAGGACAATAACTCCTGGCTGAGTATTGGCAGGACGTTTCCGATCTTCTGTCGGCAATTTGTCTTTATTTCCGTTCGTACACGAACATTCTTTAATCTTTTGTAAGATCTATTACGTGTCGCTAATGAGAATTTTTTGATATGTGTTACACCCAAAGCTGAGTAAATGGTTTACTTGTATAGTCTATTCACGGTTACTTCCATCTTTTCTGAAACTCTGTTAAAGTTCTATTTCCAGAATATTCATCCGCTTAATGCAAACAACGTTTGACCTAGTCTAGAAAATTACACCAAAGGGACAGTTCATCGCATTCGTGCGCATTCGGTGTAATAACGTTTTTCATAGCAACTATTTCTTACAAGGTATTACCAACACACATATTTTTGCTCTGTTTTTACTCAATTTAATTATAAATGAAGTATTATAATTTAAAGATAAAATATAAGTAAAAGTTCAATTTATCAAAGAATAAGTTATTTTTATACTAACACATGTATAAAATATTTGTGATACACAACATATTTAATAAAAAAAAAACCAAAGACGTCATTTATGTGGTGATTTTTTAAAGGTTTTTTTTTTCTCAGAAAGTGTGAAGTAACCGCGAATAGACTATATCTTCTTCACGACACGTAAGCATCGTGCTAANACCAAAGACGTCATTTATGTGGTGATTTTTTAAAGGTTTTTTTTTTTCTCAGAAAGTGTGAAGTAACCGCGAATAGACTATATCTTCTTCACGACACGTAAGCATCGTGCTAACCAGCAGTTACATGAACAAGTCATATCTTAGAGCAGTAAAAATGTTTACGAATCATTTAAACGTAGGGAAGATCGTTTGTCACTGATCCTCTGAATACTGTGCAGTCCCGACAAAATGTAACCATCCTGTGAAACACGTTCATCAGAAAGGAGAAATGGACTAAGTGCATTAACATTTTCAATCACAGATAAATATATCGATTTAGACATTGCAAATTACAAATTTTGTGTTTGGGACTGTGTTTGATATAGTGAGCAATCATATATCGGGACCAATACAAATTTATTCGTTCTTCACGTTATTAAAAGGAGTTGTAAATGGCAAGGATAAACGTCGTAAACACGTGAGGATTTGAATAAATAATCTTACAATGCACAGCACAGATGAACTTATTCATAAATTAAGCTTTCCAGAGTTGAAGTAGTTTACATTTATTACCACAACAATTTTTTTCTGGTATAATATATTTACAAATTTAAAATTATTAAAATAATGTACGGTTACTCTAAGGCTATGTTATCAGTATAATAACAACAAACTTACATAATGTATAATGTTTGCATATTCTTTTCAGTCATTTTCAATCGTACAAGAATGGAACATGTCAGATAATTGTATTAATGGTCCAGTATGATTGAGATTTAGCCTATATCTGTGCTGACGTCGGAAACGCGTTGCTTGTCTGCTCGAAACACTCCAGGTTTGAGTCCCTGTTAAGTTGCATCTGCTTACGATGTCCATTCACAGCGTAAGACGGTTCGGTTCCTTTCATCCTTCTGGTGGTCTTTTGCCGTTACTCGAACAACGTCTTTTAACGCTCTGATGCACCGAATTGACTGTCGGACTAACCTTTCTCAACAATATTTGGATTTTGATTTTGATTGATTTCAAAATTGTTTATTTACAAATAAAGACCCTTTACAGAAACAAGAACAGGAGCAGTAAATGACATTCATGCATGCCTGCTCACAAATAGAGCTCTTCTGCAGATGAGGACAGCAAAGAAACAGCGTAGGAATCTAAAAAGAAATAAACAAGGATAAGTATTAGTACAGCGGGGAAAACTCTCCAAAACCCACAAAATATTTGGATTTATTTCCTCCGTACTTCAAACCAGTGCACACTCCAGCGCGCCAAAGAGTTCTTTTCTAACCAGTAAATAACAAACTATAGTATACTCATAGTTACTTCCAGCTCTTCTGAAGCCCTGCTAAAACTCTACGTCCAGGATATTCCTCCGCCTCATGTAAACAAGACTTAACCGAGTCTAGAAGCATAACAACTATTTCTTACTAGGTATTACCAACACACCTATTTTCTCCCTGTTTTATTCAGGTTTATTATAAATTAAATATTATAATTCATAGAAAAAAATATATAAGCAGGCGTTCAATTTATTCTAAAATAAGGTACTGTTATGTTAACGCAAGTATAAAACCCATGTGACAAATTACATATTTAAGAAACAACCAAGAACGTCAAAGGTTTGATTCAAAAAGTGCGAAGACACCGGGAATACACTATAAAAGTTATTTCAGTGATAAATCGCACAGGATGCTGAGTATTAGCAGACAGACGCTGCAGCCACTAGTAAGAGGTCTACCACGTTTAATATTGTTAGAGTTACTTGCATTTATCATACTACAGTCATAAGTTTTTATTCATTGGCTATTGCCATGACACATAACTGTTTTTTTTTTCAAGTTGGTTCACTTGATAAGGTTACATTGTTGATTCATATTTATTACTTGCTAAAGAGTTAAACATGACATGTAAAAAAAACTGTGGTCTCGTCGTAAAAGGAAAACTGGAGTATACTTATTTGCAGTAACGCCTGCCACTGAAATAATTTGCGTGATTCAAGTACTAACAAATTCTGTCAACACGGAACGTTATTGTAAAAGCTGCTCACGATAAAGTGAGCACTTTCGAAATGAACATTAGAATAAAGTCACTGCCACTGCCTGCACTGGGCACACTGAGTGACGTTCGCTCAGTGAAGTTGGTAACGATTGATGGAAATAGTTCCATATCTTAACGTCGAATAAAAATTGCTAGGTAAACATTTGTGATAACTTCAATTATTTCTTTCGCTTTCTGTTTTTTTTTATGCATCGAAGTGTAAAAATGAGCAGACTTGTAAAATTTTGACTTTCCTAATAATTACACAGTTTCACTTGACCGATGCACATAGGAGTATTTGAGTGGTAAATACGGTAAAAAATATTTTAAATATTTTTTAAAATAAAAATTACGTCTTTTAATGTACTGAAGTATTTATTACAAAAAATGTAACGCTTGTTTAAAAAAGTTTTATAATTTAATTATCGTAAAAATCATTTTCGTCGCCCTCATTTTCATCGTCCTCTACTTTTCTTCAATTTTATTTCCCTTAAATTCTTGCATAAGGTCGTACAATGCTCGTCTGCTGAATGTTTCGAGTCTTGAGACAGATTCTGCAATATGAGAAAAATAAAAGGAATAAGTAAACATTAGACATTCTATGACACATCGTCTTCAACGCTTCGGTAAAAAAATGACGGACGTAAGCACACAATATTTTTGTTTTAATTGCTCAACATTAACTGAAGCTAACTTTTTTTTTTTTAAGAATCAAACCTTGACAAGTCTTGACAAGTAAACAAACACACAATTTAGTAAATATTTGACACAGAAAAACACGTTTTTAATAGTTTTCTTTGATTACCTAAAAGATATATAATTTTAACTGACAATTAATTAAAAACCATAATAAAGTAAAGTGCATGCCATCCACTTCCATTTGTAGAATGGGGTTTTTCCACACTCCTCCACACGAAAACACTATTTCAATAGTAATACGGTGATTAAACAAAGTGCCGAGAACAAACACATGCGGTTCAAACAATGACTGGGTTCCGACTGATCGTACGGAGAGGGGCGGGCAAGTAGCAGTTTTTTTTGTCGTTGCCATGCGAAAAACAGGTTACTAAACTTCAAAAACAAAATTTTTGAGCGTGTTTATATTAAATTTGGTTTTTTCGACTTATGACCAGATTTCTTATACAAATGCGACGCATGGATACAGTGATGAGGCCCATAGCGATTTAAATTTCACTTAAGGTGGAAGAATACACAACGTAGATCTTAAGCAGGGCTTTCAAAATTGCTCATTTTAACATGAACAGCCTATACTCACTTTCGAACTAGTTATGCAAAACCTATGTGGTTTCTCGCCCATTTTAAGGAGTTACTTTTTATTTTTTTCTACGCCAGGAAACAGTTGGTTAATATATTAGGGAAATTAATTTAAATGTACACAGTACAAATACAAAATAGTAGTTATTTAAGAGAAATGTTATTTTCATTCTCTGCAGTGAGATATCTAACGTCATTGTAATCGCATATGTGCAGTAAGCAGAATCCGGCGATGGTAATATATACATATGAAAAGCTTTATTAAGTGTATCTCGTGCACAGTTTTGAATTATTTGTTCCTTCTAGCAAACATAATTGTATACCTTTTGGGTAATCACAAAATTGTTTAACTAATAAAATGAACGTAAACTTGACATCTAATTAAATAATATTATTTGAACCCAGAACTATGCAATCCGAAGCTACTTCAGCCACAGAAGTCTTGATACTTGGTTCAGCTTTAAAGAAGAATTTTCCCTTCTGAATATGTATACGGTTTAAAAACTCACTGTGTTTAATTTTTGGAGTATGAAATTAATAATATGGCTTTAAATGGTTTAATATGGTGAGTAATCATTCTGATTAATCTAGTTTCTTTGTCAGTGAGAACAATTCCGGCCAGAAAATAGAAAGGAAATTTTCTAGTTGGGGTTCGACGCGTAACATTTTGCCTAGTGGAACTTATCAAAGCACCGCATAATGGGTGGCTGATTTCTTGTTCCACAGTACATGAGACTGAGCGTATGCAGTGTTTAACACAAACTTTTACTTGTATTTACAGTTATTATATACTCATTAGCGTATTATCTATGCCATGAAAGAATGGGGAAATTCATCAGGAATTTTCCTCTAGTTGAGACAGAATACCTATTCGCGGTTCAGCCCGCAGGTATAGAACTTAAGACTCTTCTGGCAGACTGCTGCATTTAAGTCCGAGGACTGTTATACCGGCAAGCCATCGGATGGGAAGAAGACTATGGGTTATATGGTCTGCACGTTTTCCATCATAGACAACGCATTCAAAATATTGCTTTTCTTATTTTTACTGCAACTATAATTTGTGGTCATGCGGCAGAATGCCTGCCTCATTAGACTGAGATCCTGATTAGTCTGGTTGCATAAAGTTATGTAAAAATGGTTATTATTAACGTTATTATTGCAAAGAATGAGACACACTCTTAAATGCTGTTTATTTCCTTCTGGGACACTGCAAACGTTACATGCGTACTGAGACAATTTCAAAATACAAGTGGCAAAAAATGCTTAAAATGAGTGAAATTTGGCTTTTCTAACTAGTAACATTAACTCTAATGGAATCACTACCGGTCCAGTGATCATGGCGATAATTCAACTTCAGTGACTCGCATGTGCGAACTGACTCCAAATGCATTCTACTTATTTTACAACATTGACTGAGATAACATTTTTAACGCTTTAAATTCGTATATATTAAAACTTGTTCCGCCGTTTTGTGGTACTTCAAGTAGATATATTCTTAACCCAACTTCATTTCTACGAAATATTTTTTAAGTTATACATACATATTTACAAGCTTTTTTAATACGAACAAATAACAAAATTGCCTTTCTTGCGAAGAAAAAGAGAGAGAATGTGTGTGTATGTAAGTGCGTGCATTATGCGTAGTGAATCAGCCATCGCTGTTATTATTTAACATAGGGTACAGCGGGGTTTTTTGGACAATTTTAAGGTTTTGCCGCAGTTGTGTGGCAACTAAAGACGCCATATTGTTGTCCCATGGGGCAAAGTGAAGATCTGAGTGTTTTTATAAGAGTGCAGTTTGTTTTATGTAAGTGCTGGTGTCCCTAAGAATGTGATTTTTTTTTTTTCCTTAATGAGGGTAGGAGAGTAAGACCTGCACTATGCGTGGCATATAATATTTTCGTGTCAAAACGTAAGCTTTAAGAGTTTACGTATATCGACTACCGTATATCATTATATGGTGGACGCATCCTCAGTTTCTTGTAGTACCTGAACCTACATTACATCACTTTATATCGTTTGGTCCAATAACTTCGTCCAGCCACGTTACATCGTGTCCTGCGGGGCTATTCAGAAAGACGTTCGAAGGGCTATTATGATACTGCGCAGTTTTGTATTTATTGTTCTCAAATGCTGAAAATAATAGCTCCGTATTTATTTTCAGATTGTAAGACATTATAAAAGTAAGAATTTACGGCTGCAGTGGGAGAATGGAACGGGCAGTAACGTCTGTTGTAGAGGGAGACGTGTAATTACTAGGAGCTGAAAGTGCTGCGTGCGATGAATGGCCATCTAAAATCAAAAGTACTCTTCCTGGTTCACGACGTTCTTGGAAGTGCTCTTTAGGAATTTCAGAAATATTGCTTGGAAGGCAACAGCAGCTGTTGGACTAGCAGATAATGGGTTTGCTTGTACAGGAATATTTCCTTTCGGGCCTCAAACAATCGACGACTTCCGTTTCGCAGCATCTGACGCATATTCACGTCCCACTGCCAAGGACACTTGACAGGTCTGGTGAGGTGCAGAATGAAGAAAGAATTCAAACGCAACAGACCATGCCTAACACTTCTCAGACTCCTGCCCACGTCGTCGCGGAAACACCAGTTCCAGACGTTCTTCCCCGTCCTGAGAAGACTGTGATCAAGATAAGAGGTCGAAGAGAGCCAAGAGCTTACCACAGCACATCACCGCGGAATGCAGCGGTTGTTACGGCAACGAATAACTTAGAAGTGGGTGGGAAACAACTTCCACCCAACTGCAGCAGGAAGAACAGCTCCGTCGCAAGAATTAAAAAAAAAAGACAAAACGCTCGATTGCACTGTGTCCTCATCAAGTGAGAAGGATGGCGTGAGTGATCCCGACACAGATGACTACAAACGCGAGTTATGTGGTGTCAGCTGCTGTAACTCGGCAACGTCAACAAAATGCCTGGAAAGAATGCGGTCGCGGGTCTTGGACCTTGCCCATGGAGATAGGTCGGAGGCAGGGAAGGTATAGCGAGCCAATCACAGGGAAGCAACAGCGCCGCCGATGCCCGCTGTACAGTCTGTCCGCACGTGAAGCGAACACGTCAGTCTTGCTGAAGGTATTCGCTAAAGAGTAAGTCATGTGGCATGTTCGAATAAAAAACGTCCTACCGTTCACTGTGAAGTCTGCGAGAAATTATTGGTAACGTGGTTGCGTTTTTTGATAACGAGAAAGTTTCTGGAAGACATACTTATCCCATTGCAAATTCCACAAAGCAAGCAGCAGCTGCGAGGGGAATCGGTGGCGAAACTATGTAAAATACGTAAGGAAACGAGTGTATGAAAACTAACAGATAAAAAATAATGTACACCAGGGGAAAAAAATGGAAGACGAGTAGCAGAAAAAAAGTTTGGGATGACTATTATGTGTACATTGTTCGACGCACAATTCAAAAATGTTATGCCCGCAGAAAATAAATGCAAGAATGGCTTAAGGTAAACACTATTGCAAGAAATTTGTAAAGTAGACCTTCTTTGCGTTGTTAAATGCCAACGCCCAGCTCCCAAGTATTATGTAAACGAACTTCTTGAAGCGAAGCGACCACGAAGTATTCAGACTGCCGCAATATCGCTGTAATTTGAATGCCATAGAATATGTCTGGTACACTGTCAAGTCTCGTGCAGCTGGTAAAAATGTATCGCAAAGACCCGACAAGATAAAAGCATTGGCAGACGAGGTTATAAACAGTATTTCAGAAAAATTACTGGAAATGTTTCTGTGGTTTCAAATTTGCTCCTATCTGTTATTTTAGCCTTAATAGGTTACAATTTTCAGGACATTTTAAAAATAATATTTGCGTGCATGACAGTTTATACATTTTAAAACAGCATAATGTAAAAATAAAACATGATAACAGGGGTTAAAGAAGAGCTATTGTGTATACTTTGAACACAATTTATTGTTAATACAAAATTATTTTTAATGCGAATAATTTGTGTAAGTCCATCAAATTAATTAAATTAATGTTTGCTATCCATATTATTAATGATGCTTTAGATTTGCAGCTTGTTCTCTCTTGTTTTTATTGCTTCACGCAGATGTTTTCCTGTCACTCCAACAAATCTATATTTATTCACTAAACTTTAAACAAGTCTTTTTATATAATATTCTTATTCGCCTCGAACGCACATAATAACCAATGTCACTGTGAAGTATGTGTATACTCGGGGAGCATTAAACCACTGATACCTCGTTTGCCATATGATAAACGATAGGGAAACCACGGTACCGTTTTCGACATTGCCGAATGTGTCGCAGACGGTCCGTAGTAGTTTCTACTGAGTGTACCTGTCTTCCCCACCACGCGTCGCGCGAGGAGTGGGAGAACTGCACCTTCCCCTCGCGGGAACGTTTGTTGATTTGGTTGCACAATACAAGTCCTCTGCCCTAAAAGGTGATTGGATCCACTGCCAGATCTGTGATGTATGGTACCATAAAAAGTGTGTTGGAGCTGAAGGAAGGAAGCAATTTTTATGTGGTTATTGCTTGTAAACTAATTGTGCGATGAAGAGAAAGAAAAAATACTCCTACAAACAATTTTTTTTTTTNTATGTGGTTATTGCTTGTAAACTAATTGTGCGATGAAGAGAAAGAAAAAATACTCCTACAAACAATTTTTTTTTTTTTAATAAGCCATAAACGTTAATGCTGTTTAAATTCACGTATATTTTTTCTACTGTTGTTCTGTACANTTTTTTTTTTTTAATAAGCCATAAACGTTAATGCTGTTTAAATTCACGTATATTTTTTCTACTGTTGTTCTGTACAAAACGTTTGAATATTACTTATGTTTAAACTATAACGTACTTTATTAACTGCTATTCATAATACCCAACCATCTTATCCAAATAGCTCCTCGAAATTTCTTCACTTTAAACCTGGCGGGTAAATATAATAGCTCGATTTCAGCATTACAATTTCATTGACTTTTAATTGGTTATTTTCAGATAGAAAAGCAAAACAATGTGCTGTTTGTGTGCTTGTATGAATCCTCTGTGCTGCATCAACTTTTTTTTAACTGCGATTTGTTGCTAAGCTATCCAAATAGCCCCGCTCTACACTATGCAACATGCTAATATTTATGTACTTGTTATGAAATTTTTCCTTGTTCACTAACAGTACGTTGCGTTAAAGATATACTTATGAACGCCTTATATTTCAGTGTACAAACTGTATTCTGAAGACACACTTCCTCACTCTTACTGCTCACATTCTAGTCATGTTTACATTTTGCTGTACTTTATACACAATACCCACCGTCCAAAGCTGTCAATAAACTATCCTCGTACGTGTATAAAATAAACGTAACTCAAGAAGGTGAGCTGTTTTTGTGTTTCCTTGAAATCTTTGCATGCGTACTTGCTGACGGCAGTGACTGATTTACACGTGTACGTAGGCCACGAAAGGAAAACTTTTTGATACGGAAACGCAGTTTTCAGTTGACTGTTAAAATATTGCAGCACTACTTCCTAAGGTCTATGTTACTTATATGCCAGTTCCCATTCTTTTCTTTGGTCATCACACATATTCCGANCAGCACTACTTCCTAAGGTCTATGTTACTTATATGCCAGTTCCCATTCTTTTCTTTGGTCATCACACATATTCCGAACTTCCTTCAAAACGGTGAGAGGAGACGGGATAATGCAGGGTGTGCGCGTTTTTGGATCGGTTCATATTACATATGTGCTCTTTCATTCCATAAATGTTGAGAAAAAGGGATAACTCGCTCAGAAGTACCTCCCTCAAGCCACTTTCTTCCGTTTGAACATTCCCTGGCGAAACGGTCAAAATGCAATTGTATTGAAGATTTTCTGGAATCTCGAAACATTGATGCTTCTGCAAGATACTGCCACAACAATCCAAGAATGTTGATTTTTTTTTTTCAGAATATTAATAAAGATAGGAAAATGTAACGCGTTAACGACTGGTGTTAACCAGTTCTCTTTTATTATGTAATACTACGTTGTATTAGGTTAGTTTAGGTCAGGTTGTGTCGAGTTGTATTAGGGTAGATTATACAATTTTAAGGTAAATTAGTTTTTGATCACTCAAATAACTACACTTATGAATTTCTACTGCTTACTGGTATGTTGACTGAGTGCTTTAGAAGACAGACTTTGAATAAGATTGGGGGTAGCGTGCTCTTTAAAGCGTATAATTTTACTGCCGGCACGTTACTACTAGTAGTTTTATGTTGTAGCACTTAATTGAAAGTCTAATGTTTAAATCAGTTGCTACCATTATTGATTTATTTTTGTCTTGTGAACATTATAATAGGAATTTGTGTANCAGCACTACTTCCTAAGGTCTATGTTACTTATATGCCAGTTCCCATTCTTTTCTTTGGTCATCACACATATTCCGACCTTCCTTCAAAACGGTGAGAGGAGACGGGATAATGCAGGGTGTGCGCGTTTTTGGATCGGTTCATATTACATATGTGCTCTTTCATTCCATAAATGTTGAGAAAAAGGGATAACTCGCTCAGAAGTACCTCCCTCAAGCCACTTTTTTCCGTTTGAACATTCCCTGGCGAAACGGTCAAAATGCAATTGTATTGAAGATTTTCTGGAATCTCGAAAAATTGATGCNCTTCCGTTTGAACATTCCCTGGCGAAACGGTCAAAATGCAATTGTATTGAAGATTTTCTGGAATCTCGAAACATTGATGCTTCTGCAAGATACTGCCACAACAATCCAAGAATGTTGATTTTTTTTTTTCAGAATATTAATAAAGATAGGAAAATGTAACGCGTTAACGACTGGTGTTAACCAGTTCTCTTTTATTATGTAATACTACGTTGTATTAGGTTAGTTTAGGTCAGGTTGTGTCGAGTTGTATTAGGGTAGATTATACAATTTTAAGGTAAATTAGTTTTTGATCACTCAAATAACTACACTTATGAATTTCTACTGCTTACTGGTATGTTGACTGAGTGCTTTAGAAGACAGACTTTGAATAAGATTGGGGGTAGCGTGCTCTTTAAAGCGTATAATTTTACTGCCGGCACGTTACTACCAGTAGTTTTATGTTGTAGCACTAATTGAAGGTCTAATGTTTAAATCAGTTGCTACCATTATTGATTTATTT
This sequence comes from Clitarchus hookeri, assembly GCA_002778355.1. Taxonomy (NCBI): domain Eukaryota; kingdom Metazoa; phylum Arthropoda; class Insecta; order Phasmatodea; family Phasmatidae; genus Clitarchus; species Clitarchus hookeri. Next base: position 1,311,220 of record NQII01000288.1, on the reverse strand, counting down.
TTGTCTTGTGAACATTATAATAGGAATTTGTGTANGGTCTAATGTTTAAATCAGTTGCTACCATTATTGATTTATTTTTGTCTTGTGAACATTATAATAGGAATTTGTGTAACAGTAACGTGTTTACGTATCTAATAGTTTCAATTTGTACGGCTCGTGGGTACCAGTCGTTAGGCCCATGTCAGTGTTAACAATTTCAGGCCCACTTTCATTTGTGGTTCCATGTGTTGCAAATTATGTATATTTTTGATGCTCGTTGTATTAAACCAGCACAGCACTTGTTAGTTACTAGAGCCAATGAGATGTAGGCTTTGTGCTAGTCTGTAGCGATATGGACCATTAATAACCCAGAGCCATCGCACGATTTACGAACCAGTCACTCTCAGAGTATATCACAGTAGCAGTGATCCTCGTAATGTACAGTACTCGTAATGTAGCCTTCCTTTCCATTATGTAACCAAATCGTGTGCGCTGCGCATGAATATGTTAGATTTTACTTATGGTGGGAAAATACATTATGGCCTTAAAGAACTAAGCTCGGCTTTCGAAAACTATTCAGTTAACGGTACCAACAAAGCATGCATAGAGTTGGCTGTCGTGCTATTAACTAAGTATTTGAGAGAAATTAACAGGCCGTGGTGGACGGATACTTCATCTAGCGTTTCTATGGACCAAGTAAAAAGGCTTAAGAGTCAGAAAATACCTCATGTCCCAATATTGGACACTTCTTATCAAGCATGGAATAGCTTAGAAACTGTTTCCAACCTAGCATTCTCGGATGAGTAATGAGAAAACACGAATGGATTACTAATTAGATACTGTTGTTTCTGTCTATTTTCCTGATTTGTTTTCAGGTACATTACACTGAAATAATGCTTGAGTTGCAGCTACCAAACTAATTTACTTGAAGTGTATTTGTTTCTGTTGAATATTTCGTTCATAAGTCTAATCTGCTCTTATTTAAAACATCTTTATTTCTTCCTTCAAACAAAATAAAAAATTTATATATATATATATTTTTTTTAGCTGAACAACTCTTTGATAATTCCGACAATATCTACGTGTTATTTAGTACACGCATTCATTTTACAAGTATGTTAGACTAATTAATTTAGTAGCAATGCACTTTATGAACTTAATGATTGAGAACTACTGACATTATTTTGAGTGAATAATTATGTGCATACTGCATTATCGGCACCAACAAAATCAGCTTGGTTCAGTACTGACATTAAATTGGCTGGCTGTAGAACTATCGAGTATTTTGCTTTGGCTCGGATATATAGCTAAAGAGTTTGTTTATTATGTATTTGACAATTAGGATAATGACAGTCTTTTAGTGTATTTAGTGAAAATACTGACACAAACCGTTCCAATAAACAATGTATAAGAAAATTAAAAAATTAAAATAATATATTTTCGTGGTTGTATGTACTGCCTCAACGAACATTACTGCCTCAATGTAAAATCACTTTGGTGGTATTTCCTAAAGCGTAGGCTCCGGATACAGAGCTTTCAGGTTCTAAACTTAGTCTAACTTCGATATTTTGTAATAAAATCGAAACTCTACGTACAGTCATACAAATGTTCAGTTGCACCAACCAAATATTTCACGCTTGTAGTAAGGTTCATTCTACTCAGGTTGGGAAACTCAATGATTTAATTTTGGCAAATAAAATTTTTCGCCACTAGGTAAGCGCTAGTGTCGCCTGTATATTGGATTTTTTTTTCTATTTTCTACGTTAACAAACTAATTAATTGAAATAATCACAAATCAAATATAAAATAACTACTTAACTAAGTGAAAACTTTCTCATTTAATATTCACGTAGCTTAAAATTTTAATTAAAAGTTACCTCTTTGGAACACTAGCGCGTGCCTAATGGCGGAAATTTTCCTTACGCCAAACTCTCCCGTAAGAAAACTCGTTTTGTTCCTAGCCTGAGTAGAAGTAACCTTATTTGGGGCAACCAAANTCTATTTTCTACGTTAACAAACTAATTAATTGAAATAATCACAAATCAAATATAAAATAACTACTTAACTAAGTGAAAACTTTCTCTTTTAATATTCACGTAGCTTAAAATTTTAATTAAAAGTGACCTCTTTGGAACACTAGCGCGTGCCTAATGGCGGAAATTTTCCCTACGCCAAACTCTCCCGTAAGAAAACTCGTTTTGTTCCTAGCCTGAGTAGAAGTAACCTTATTTGGGGCAACCAANCTACGCCAAACTCTCCCGTAAGAAAACTCGTTTTGTTCCTAGCCTGAGTAGAAGTAACCTTATTTGGGGCAACCAAATACGTAAAAGCAACGGAATAGATTAATTTCAGCAACGAAATGTATAATTGACCCTATACAAACAATTGATTTCTTCGTGCCAAACAAATGTTGCTTTATTAAACAGAATAATTTCCTCGGAGTATACAAGTTTTATGTAAATTTCAGCGCAGTCTCACAACGTGAGCAAACAGCCCCAAAATATAAAGTTTCACACAACACATTTGTTTACGCTACGTCTACCGAGTACTCTGCATTTGAATGTAAAGTATTTTGTGTCATTCAGGTCGATTAGCCAGAAGTGACATTATTCTGGAGCCAAAAACTTGAGAGAATAATGAAAGATGAAACTTCGCAGTCAAAAGTAGTTTTCTTGAGTGACGCTTGAAATACGAGCAAAGGGGGAGGCCAGTTATATTGACGTACTCCAACTTCTCATGACAGCTTCATAATTTCTCCAGGATTTCAACAGTGACAAGACGCGGTGATTTTTTTTATCTGGCTAGGGAGGGTCCTAATGTCCAGTGCGCACGCGTGGAGTTTTCTTTTAATATTGTCTGCTGTCTGCGCGAGATGTTACTTTCTTCTTAGAAGTCATTCGCAATTCGGGTATTCCAATTTCGAACGTCCATAAACAGTACGTAGAGATTAAACGTATTAGTTTAGCAGAGGAAAGGAAGTTTGGTTAGTAAAAGTATCTTGAGGCTATGCTAAGTATTGCTGGTTCGCCGACAATTGAGAACTTTCAACATTTAAACAATTCCCTGCTCGTAACAGCATATAGATTGCTTTATAAAAATTGCGTGGCATATCCACAGTTACATTTTAAGTGCATTGTGTATACATACTCATGCACAATATATGGAAAAAATTCCAGTCAGAACTTTAAGGGAACACGCCTCTCTTCGAAAGGAAGTAAAAAGATTACATGAGCATAGGTTCGGAAACCCTTTGATTCTTTACCGCAGCTCTCGTTATGACGGTCCGCGGGCTGGATCATGCTTGTGTGGAAAGCCATCACAGCTGTTGTTTGACAGCAGTCCCATTCCAGACGTGTCGAGCCGACCGCTTCATCGGACGCTGCGCACTGTCTGGCGTGGCATCTAGCAGGAAGATATGAGTGTCGCGTGCGCATCAGTCAGACGTGAAGGCATTCAAAGAATGCAGTGGTATGCGGGGTCGTCTACCATGCATACGATAGCTGCGATGAAGGCATTCTACACAACCATGCGCCATACAATGTACTTTATATAATTTGAGCTGTAGTAAAGAAATGAAGCGTTTCCAGACCTAAGTAAATATTACGTCTTCCTTCCTATAGACGCGAGGAGTGTTTCCGCAAAGCTTGGACGTGTATTTTTTACAGCATCCTGTATATATTGAAATATCAAAAAATTCAGGTAACAGAAATTAAGTAACTTATGAAAATAAATATAAAGATTGGCATAGCAGTAACATACTTATGTTAAATAATTTCACAGTATCGGGTGATTTATATATGAGTTCTTGTCGGCAGGACAGTGTAAACATTAATTTGTACATGTCATGGAAGAACACACCATGGGAAGAAAATAGAAACCAAGTAGAACTATAAAAGTGTTCGGTTAATCTCAAAGCAGCCATATAAAATGTCGTTAAATATATTTGTAAACAAATTTACCACCTGTGCCTAATTGTCGGAATATTGGATGTGCTGTTAAGTTTGTTGCCGACTGTACAGAGAAAAAAGGTGATTATTTAGTAACAACTTCAATGGGAATCCATTATCTACGCCCCGTCGTAACAAAAATTTCTGAACACTTTCCGAGACAGATATGGTGTCAAAAAACTGATGAATCGTATATGTCGCGAACAAATGCCCCAGGCATATNTGCGCCATACAATGTACTTTATATAATTTGAGCTGTAGTAAAGAAATGAAGCGTTTCCAGACCTAAGTAAATATTATGTCTTCCTTCCTATAGACGCGAGGAGTGTTTCCGCAAAGCTTGGACGTGTATTTTTTACAGCATCCTGTATATATTGAAATATCAAAAAATTCAGGTAACTGAAACTAAGTAACTTATGAAAATAAATATAAAGATTGGCATAGCAGTAACATACTTATGTTAAATAATTTCACAGTATCGGGTGATTTATATATGAGTTCTTGTCGGCAGGACAGTGTAAACATTAATTTGTACATGTCATGGAAGAACACACCATGGGAAGAAAATAGAAACCAAGTAGAACTATAAAAGTGTTCAGTTAATCTCAAAGCAGCCATAGAAAATGTCGTTAAATATATTTGTAAACAAATTTACCACCTGTGCCTAATTGTCGGAAAATTGGATGTGCTGTTAAGTTTGTTGCCGACTGTACAGAGAAAAAAGGTGATTATTTAGTAACAACTTCAATGGGAATCCATTATCTACGCCCCGTCGTAACAAAAATTTCTCAACACTTTCCGAGACAGATATGGTGTCAAAAAACTGATGAATCGTATATGTCGCGAACAAATGCCCCAGGCATATNCAACACTTTCCGAGACAGATATGGTGTCAAAAAACTGATGAATCGTATATGTCGCGAACAAATGCCCCAGGCATATGTTTTCTGGTAGTTGGGGATGTTGGCATTGTGGTGTACTTGTCAAATTTAATACTGTGAGTGGCTGCAACCAAGTGTCTTGTTATTGCTAACCGCTTGTTTATAGTCCCTGGTGTGTACTCTGATCTTGGTGATAACTCTCCTTGCCAAACGAGCAGGAAATTTCGTGTATACCAGCTGCATAGGTATACTGCTGGGGTGTTGTCTTTTACTGAAGTCAGAGAGTTTTCAATCTTGAATATAGGTATCACTATGGTTGTTTTTTTTTTTTTTTAACCAGTTAGTCAGATACTAATTTTGTTTAAGAAACTACAGCTTTGTTGGGAAGCTTTCCGGTTTTACGCAAGGTTCCTAAGTATCTCTGGCAGTCCGTGTGTGTTTAGAAACGGAAAAACACCATCGCACGACTTTTCCAGCAGCTGCGTTCACACAGGGAGGAACGGAACACGACCCAGGTGACTGACAACGAGTCGGACATCTGCCTCTTCAGCCGCCGGCCCGAGTGAATAGGTTGCGTTGGCGGCTGCGGGGCCCGCCTCTGGAGGGTACGTCACGCCGATATCGGCCGGCCACGCCAGCGGAGTGAATTACAGGCCCCCGCGAACGAGGAAATTCGCAGTCCGCCTTCCAGCCCCCCGCTTTCCAACGGGAGGAGAGAGAGCCCCGCCATTGTACGCCCTAACGAAGAGGGACGCCGAACATTGGGTTTCAGTTACCGCCTCCTACTCCCTTCCCGGCAGCGGCCACGAGCCATATTCCCCACTCACGATTGGAATGGTAATTAAAATTCAACACAATTGCAGCGCCGGCGGAATTCCGACTTCTCTTTCGGGAACGATCATCGATTTTGCGATGCCCGTTGATAATTTCAAAAAACAAAAATGAATTCGAGCAGCGAGCGCTGTGTAATTAGGTAATCCATAATCTTACTCGTGATTCGACTCTGCTAATGATTCGAGTATTTTGTCTGGAATCACGTTTCACTTAATCAGTATTGAATGCACGTAAATATTCTTTGTACTTCTCTCTCCGTCCTTCCTTCTGATATCCTTACCCTTTAAGAATTAATGCCTATTCATAGTCTTTATTAATTCGCTGTTTTACGCAATACCACGACTTGTGAAATATTTTAAGCACAGCTTACTAAATGACTAGTAATATTTGAGCAAAANCTGTTTTACGCAATACCACGACTTGTGAAATATTTTAAGCACAGCTTACTAAATGACTAGTAATATTTGAGCAAAAAGCTTAAGTCGAACGGTTTGCAGCCAAAAGTAACTAGCGGGTCTCAAAGTTTTTTAGCTTTTTTTTCGTTCATGAAGATGCGACACAAAACCGTAACTTTTAACTTCAGCTGCGATATTTGCAAAATATTGCTGNTTTTTTTTCGTTCATGAAGATGCGACACAAAACCGTAACTTTTAACTTCAGCTGCGATATTTGCAAAATATTGCTGACAAATAAAATAAATAAATTTTAAACAACGAACATGGACGACTGCGCTATCTACTCTGGGTTACTATCTGCTATAAAAAAAACTGTACACTAATGAATATTTATCACTACTGCATGATCATGACGTACGCTGTTTTAGAAAGTCGTTCACACACATCTCGTCTGCCAGATGTGNTATTTATCACTACTGCATGATCATGACGTACGCTGTTTTAGAAAGTCGTTCACACACATCTCGTCTGCCAGATGTGTTCGGTGGCGTAAAAACTCTAATCCAGGTCACTCCATAATTTTACAGTTTAAAGTGGAACGCAAAACGAAAGGAAAAGCCTTGCTGAAATTATCTCAGCAAAAGCTCGTATANTAATTTTACAGTTTAAAGTGGAACGCAAAACGAAAGGAAAAGCCTTGCTGAAATTATCTCAGCAAAAGCTCGTATAGTAAATAAGAAACAGAATAACGGAGACTGTAAATTTAGCTTCCGCAGTACGGTTACTATAGCTAGTCCGCTATTAATTCAGAGCTATCGAAAGCTGTACTTACAATCGTTATTAAATTCACACGACAACTAAAACTGCCATGAATACGCTGGCTGATATCAGTAGTGTACTTATCTTCGTTTTTGAACATGGCATCTGGCAGCAGGATCCAGGATCCTCCCGCCATATTNCCCTAAACAACACCCCCCTCCACACCATTGGCCCTACGTAACTAATTATCCCTCCACCCATACCAGTAAATCGTGTATGACCAGTGGCCACGAAATTACACCTTCAACACACATATTTTTTCCAGTATTAGACACTAAAATGTGTTTGTAACTAATGTTTCAACCAACAGATATAATTTACTGTTGGCAAGAATGTTATAGACCTGTACCGAATGGCGACGAAGTTCGTACCTCCAAAGTACGTATATAAGCATATTAAAATGCCGGTTTATTTTCAGCATAATAATTTTTTTATTTTAAATTTTTTTATATATAAAATAAGGAAGTTTTTATTGTCAGTGCGTTAGATGAAAGACTACGTATATTCCCACGCTAAACTGTGCGAATTTAACCTTTATCAGTGTTACCCCAATACATAAATAGGTTATGTATCATAAGAAGTATGTAGATTTTTTTTTTTTAGATTTCTTTAAGGAAAAAATGATAGTCTGATGAGTTAGGGTAAAAAAAACAACAACATTTAAATTGTTTTACACACACAGTTTATTGTACAGATAAATACATAAATACCATAACACAAACACAAAATCAGTATCCGTTCATTATTTTTTTTTTTTTGATTGTTCTCAAGAACAGATGTCGGGATGACTTCTTGTCTAGTCGTAGGCAGCAAATTCGCGGTCCAAGTACGAGGCATGCCATTTGCGGAACAGCAGTGCATTCTTCCATGCACGTGTCCAGTCAGGTTTTGGCCTGTCGCAGACGAACAGCTGCTGGTCGTCGTAAAGTTTCGCCAGCTTGCGCAGCGCAGCACATAGATTATTTTAACTTGGTTTTTGCACAAGTCACTCAGCCATTTTTTCTGCTCGGGTCCCACCATGTAAACCCCGGACATTGCGGATCCTTCATCAGCAAGTCGCGCAGAACGTTTCTCACTTGTTGGTACGGAATATTGCCTTCGTCCCACTACAGTCCACGGTGGTACTTGGTCAGCCAGTCGTTCATCATCTTGGTTTTCTCATCCAACAGTTTCCACGAATAAGGGGGTCTGAAGGAGCGCCTGCGCGTTTTTCCAGTGTCGTTGTAGGACAATGCGATCTCCTTGAGCACGTAGCCGCTCTGGCTCTGGAAGCCTTGCATATTACAGTACATCCTGTTGCTGTCTATGCTCGAAGACGACTAAACAGAAATCGCTTACGGCCCATCGTATTTATACCCTCTGCGGCATTCACGAAAGTATCTTGACGACTATGTCTCGACAAGTNAATCGCTTACGGCCCATCGTATTTATACCCTCTGCGGCATTCACGAAAGTATCTTGACGACTATGTCTCGACAAGTGTACCATACGAGTCGGTCGTTAAGTATCAGGCAGAAAGCGTGTGTGTGGGGGTGGAGGGGGGGTTTATTTCCATGTGTAGTGAATGCGATCCTGCAGTCGATCACATTCGAACTGTGACGCTTGTCCTGTTTGCTCACGACGAACACCTTGAGCGGGACCAAACTCTTGAAGGTCTCTGGGCTCAGTGCCGGGGATTGGGTGCGCCTATAATATGCATTTTGGAATTGAGCATACATTTGATACGCCAAAAGGTACTGACCAGTTTTAAAGTTAATGTTCATGTCCACACATGGTTAGCTTTCAGTATTCAAATATATGTTCACATTTTCTATTAGACATGCGTCGACCTGCGAACAGCTCACTCTCACATTGTACTGTCTTCCGGTCTGTAGCCCAACGATGATGTACCTCGGTTTCTCAGTGGCAAATCTGGACTTCGCCATCCAGTTGATGCGCTGGCTTGCGGGCAATCCGGGGTAAATCTCGAGACTCCACGGCCTGAAAGCCACATAGATGTTTTTGCCATCTTCCACATTCTTAAGCATATTGATGCATTCGGTAGTACTCAGCTGAACATGAGGCAGCATCCATTCGATTGACTGTAGCTTCAGTTCCACTGTCTCCAGGTTTTCCCCCATACCCACGATGGCATCTGCGAGCGTATCGGCTAGAAGCAGTACCCGTTCCAGCTTCGAATTAATGATAATACGTTTGTAACCTTCGACGAATCCCAGTAACATCGCTAGAGGAATGTATACCTCAAATTTCCCTCCAGAATATATAGGAACACTGTAGTCATCTTCTATTCCCCAGCCTGCCATCTTGGCACAGACAGCTCGTTCATCATTAGCGAGAAGTAATTTTTGATCGTGGTTCTTATGCAGGCATCTCTCGTCTGGTCTACCTCAACACCGTTGAGCAAATACGTGATGCGATCTATGAGGTGGAGAGTACCATTCTCATTACTTTCGTCGATGCCAGGTTGGAGCCATCTTCTTTCGCCAGCGTCCCCCTGAATTGCAGGAATTACTGACAAGGAAGNCTTTCGTCGATGCCAGGTTGGAGCCATCTTCTTTCGCCAGCGTCCCCCTGAATTGCAGGAATTACTGACAAGGAAGAGTGCATATATCTTGGTTTTGGACTGCTATCCTAAATTCCGATGGTAACATGTATGGTCGGATTAGGAATGGCTGGTATGCATGAAGTTCTACTTTCGTGATGCGGTTTTCAAAAAAATACCAACTCATCGATGTTTATGTAATCTTCCAAGGCTACCGACCTCGAAGTCAAGACTGCGAAGGAAACTCTCGTTTGCACATGTTAAAACCTTGGTAACCTGTGGCGTACTGATTGCCGGTTTGATATGCTGCTTTGTTTTATTGCTTCTGGTTACCGTAAATTTTATTCCCATCTTCCCAAATGCAAGCGTAGTGTGATTTCTTCGTTCGAAAATTCACCAACTCTCTGTACTGGTCGACGATCTTCACTGCCACCTCGTGTGCTCTCTTCGCGACGACCGGAACGTAAATTATGCTTTGTGCTGCCATGACCAGTTATAACCTGGAGGGACCATCGGCTAAAACTCGTGCAGCATATTGCTCGGCCTACCATGGAGATATGTACCGCTCTCCAAATTGCAGCTTATTCATATCACATTAACAGGAAACATGTTTACAGGTCGCGAGATTCGTAGGTTTTTCCAGCTTTGTATGCATGGCTCGAACCACAGCATCATTCCGATAGAATCCGGTTTCTTAAAGTCGATATCTTCGCTGCATCTGATGACACTCTTCATAGTATTGGAATTTCCACATAGTTCCAGTTCTGTGTCGGAGAAAGAAAATCTTCGATATACCTTGCAATGCCTTCTAATTCGTAGGATCCAATGGGCAATGTTACCTTGCTGGAGACATTGCCGCTTTTCACGAGATACATCTTGCATTTTTTTTTTCATCGATGTTCGGTATCGCATTGTAGGTTTGAAAATCGACCAAACCTATGCTCCATTCCCCCTGTAAAGTGAACACGGCCAAATTCGTAGCTTGTTTGACCCGCGAAACGAATTGCTAAAAGTATATTTTATAAAGTTTTAATAATTTATTTTTATAAATTAGCCAATACTATGTAATAAAAATAACTAACGCGGCCATAACAGAGAGTATATACAAAAAACAGAAGGCTTTCTGCAATGAATGAGGTTCAGCAGAGGGCATACGACGTAATCCGCATATACCCTCTATGTATGTATGAGTGAAGAGCTTTGGGCGGCTTTAACATCGAGGTTTTGAGAGCCGGTATACCCCCGACAACAGCACTGGATGTTGTCACTATCCGCGCCTCTTGTCTCCTTTAACAAAGCTCTCAAGTAAACCTCCTACACATTATTTCCGTAAGACACTATGATAGCACGAAATTCAGCCATTAACTAGACAACCGAGAAAACAATTTTATCGCTGCACAACTCTTGAAATATTTATTTTTAATCCATAATTTTTACTAACGTCTTTGTTTTTTTTTTTTTTTTACTGGGAGGATTATCTTAGTATCGTGCTGTTTGCTCATCACTTTAACACTACTAAAAAAAAAAAGGAGGGTTCTGCAATCACAAGCCCAAATTTAATAAGTTTACTTGTTTTTGTGTGATATAAAAAATAAAGCTGGTTTACTGTCAATTGGGCACTTTTGCTAGCCCTACTTGGTTTCTCACTTTCTTTTCATGATGTATCTTTCCGTCGTATGTTCCAATAAGAATTTCCACGGGCCTCACTACAAGTGTTCATACGTTGACCTAGTAATAAGGCGAAACTGCAATAAATATTCATATGGGCAGTTCACGGTTAACTGAGCAGTTTTAGAATCAATTTGGAAATAACCCCTGCCTGTGCATATTATAACAGCTACGCTGACAGGCATGCACCCTGTGAAGGTGGTAACAACGGAGGGAAAATGTTTCCATGCCTTGACTGTGAATTAAAAGTGTTGGGTAAACATTTGTTAATACTGAAATGATTTATTTTGCTTCCAGTTATTAATGCATACAAGTGTTCGAATTGGCGAATTTGTGAAGTACTTACTTTTCTTATAACTTCTCAGTTCCACTTGAGCGACGCGTGAATAAAGTAATCAGGCTCATGGTAATGATCATTTTGCATATGGTTGAAGGATACACAATGTCCATACAAGTAGATCTTTAGCGGAGGCTCGAGTGCACAAAAGGGTTGCGAAGTGTAGCTTGCTGCCAAACGAATCCGCGAAACTTACGGCTCTCTGCCAATAATGTAAAAACTAATATTTTTTACAAGATGCTCATACGCTGCGCTAATTTTCTTAGCTCGCTGCCAACCTTACGAATATTGCAGTAAATTTTAACAGCGCAATGCACGCAGTTACGGGCGGTAATTATTTTTTTTGCAAACTTTCATTGCGAAAGTAATGAAATAACTGTGAACTTGCCATGCCTCAAGTACATGCCATCTAAAAAAAAAAGTAAAAAAATTTTGTTAATGGGATATTTTTTTTTCCTTAATTTCCCGGTTGGCACGATACTTGAGGGGAAACACGAGGTATTTTGCTGCAAATTACTTGGCACGCGTTTCGAGGACATCTGCGCGTGATTCTTCAGGGGAAACCATTTCCCATATCCTTTACGAAGCCCGCCCGGGGAAAAAAAATCCATTTCTACAGCTTGAAAAAANATAATAAAGATTGCAAAAAAAATCGAAAAAATAAATTTAAAAATCTAGGAACATATAATGTTACCCCACCCTATACCCCACAACCCTAAACAACACCCCCCTCCCCACCATTGGTCCTACGTAACTAATTATCCCTCCACCCATACCAGTAAATCGTGTATGACCAGTGGCCACGAAATTACACCTTCAACACACATATTTTTTCCAGTATTAGACACTAAAATGTGTTTGTAACTAATGTTTCAACCACCAGATATAATTTACTGTTGGCAAGATGTTATCGACCTGTACCGAATGGCGACGAAGTTCGTACCTCCAAAGTACGTATATAAGCATATTAAAATGCCGGTTTATTTTCAGCATAATAATTTTTTTTATTTTAAATTTTTTATACATAAAATAAGGAAGTTTTTATTGTCAGTGCGTTAGATGAAAGACTACGTATATTCCCAAGCTAAACTGTGCGAATTTAACCTTTATCAGTTTTACCCCAATACATAAATAGGTTATGTATCATAAGAAGTATGTAGATTTTTTTTTTTTTTAGATTTCTTTAAGGAAAAAATGATAGTCTGATGAGTTAGGGTAAAAAAACAACAACATTTAAATTATTTTACACACACAGTTTATTGTACAGCTAAATACATAAATACCATAACACAAAAACAAAATCAGTATCCGTTCATTATTTTTTTTTTTTTTTATTGTTCTCAAGAACAGATGTCGGGATGACTTCTTGTCTAGTCGTAGACAGCAAATTCGCGGTCCAAGTACGAGGCATGCCATTTGCGGAACAGCAGTGCATTCTTCCATGCACGTGTCCAGTCAGGTTTTGGCCTGTCGCAGACGAACCGCTGCTGGTCATCGTAGCCAGCTTGCGCAGCGCAGCACAGCCATACTCGAACTGCACATAGATTATTTTAACTTGGTTTTTGCACAAGTCACTCAGCCATTTTTTCTGCTCGGGTCCCACCATGTAAACCCCGGACATTGCGGATCCTTCATCAGCAAGTCGCGCAGAACGTTTCCCACTTGTTGGTACGGAATTTTGCCTTCGTCCCACTACAGTCCACGGTGGTACTTGGTCAGCCAGTCGTTCATCATCTTGGTTTTCTCGTCCAACAGTTTCCACGAATAAGGGGGTCTGAAGGAGCGCCTGCGCGTTTTGCCATTGTCGTCGTAGGACAATGCGATCTCCTTGAGCACGTAGCTGCTCTGGCTCTGGAAGCCTTGCAGATTACAGTACATCCTGTTGCTGTCTATGCTCGAAGACGACTAAACAGACATCGCTTACGGCCCATCGTATTTATACCCTCTGCGGCATTCACGAAAGTATCTTGACGACTATGTCTCGACAAGTGTACCATACGAGTCGGTCGTTAAGTATCAGGCAGAAAGCGTGTGTGTGGGGGTGGAGGGGGGGTTTATTTCCATGTGTAGTGAATGCGATCCTGCAGTCGATCACATTCGAACTGTGACGCTTGTCCTGTTTGCTCACGACGAANGGTGGAGGGGGGGGGGTATATTTCCATGTGTAGTGAATTCGATCCTGCAGTCGATCACATTCGAACTGAGACGCTTGTTCTGTTTACTCACGACGAACACCATGAGCAGGACCAAACTCTTGAAGGTATCTGGGCTCATTACCGGGAATTGGGTGCGCCCATAATATGCAATTTGGAATTGAGCATACATTTGATATGCCAGAAGGTACTGACCATTTTCAAAGTTAATGTTCATGTCCACACATGGTTAGCTTTCACTATTCAAATGTATGTTCACATTTTCTATTAGACATGCATGCTTCGAACTGCGAACTGCGAACGCCTCACTCTTACATTGTGCTGTATTCCGGTCTGTAGCCCAACGATGTGCCTCGGTTTCTCAGTGGCAAATCTCGACTTCGCCATCTAGTTGATGCGTTGGCTTGCGGGCAATCCGGGGTAAATATCGAGACTCCACGGCCTGAAAGCCACATATATGTTTTTGCCATCTTCCACATTCTTAAGCATACTGATGCATTCGGTAGTATTCAGCTGAACATGGGGCAGCATCCATTCGATAGACTGTAGCTTCAGTTCCACTGTCTCCAGGTTTCCCCCCATGCCCACGATGGCATCTGCGAGCGTATTGGCAAGGAACAGTACCAGTTCCAGCTTCGAATTAATGATAATACGTTTGTAACCTTCGACGAATCCCAGTAACATCGCTAGAGGAATGCAGACCTCAAATTTCCCTCCAGGATATATAGGAACATTGTTGTCATCTTCTGTTCACCAGTCTGCCATCTTGGCACAGACAGCTCGTTCAGCATGAGCGAGAGGTAATTTTTGATCGTGGTTCTTATGCAGACATCTCTCGTCTGGTCTACCTCAACACTGTTGAGAAAATACGTGATGCGATATATGAGGTGGAGAATACCATTGCTCATTATTTTCGTCGATGCCAGGTTGGAGCCATCTTCTTTCGCCAGCGTCCCCCTGAATCGCAGGAATTACTGACAAGGAAGAGTGCATATATCTTGGTTTTGGACTGCTATCCGAACTTCCGATGGTAACATGTATGGTCGGATCTGGAATGGCTGGTATGCATGAAGTTCTACTTTCGTGATGCGGTCTTCAAAAAAAGACCGGCTCGTCGATGTTTATGTAACCTTCCAAGGCTACCGACCTCGAAGCCAAGACTGAGAAGGAATTTCTCGTTTACGCATGTTAAAACCTTGGTAACCTGCGGCGTACTGATTGCCGGTTTGATATGCTGCTTTGTTTTATTGCTTCTTGTCACAGTAAATTGTATTCCCATCTTCTCAAATGCAAGCATAGTGTGATTACTTCGTTCGAAAATTCACCAACTCTCTGTACTGGTCGACGATCTTCACTACCACCTCGTGTGGTCTCTTCGCGACGACCGGAGCGTAAATTATGCTTTGTGCTGCCATGACCAGTTTATAACCTGGAGGGACCATCGGCTAAAACTCGTGCAGCATATTTCTCGGCCTACCATTGATATATGTACCGCTCTCCAAATTGCAGTTTATTCATATCACATTAACAGACAAGATGTTTGCAGGTCGCAAGATTCGTAGGTTATTCCAGCTTTGTATGCATGGCTCGAACCACAGCATCATTCCGATAGAATCCGGTTTCGTAAAGTCGATATCTTCGCTGCATCTGATGACACTCTTCAGAGTATTGGAATTTCCACATAGTTCCAATTCTGTGTCGGAGAAATAAAATCTTCGATATACCTTGCAATGCCTTCTAATTCGTAAGATCCAATGGTTAATGTTACCTTGCTGGAGACATTGCCGCTTTTCATGAGATTTATCTTGCAGTTTTTTTCATCGATGTTCGGTATCGCATTGTAGGTTTGAAAATCGACCAAACCTATGATCCATTCCCCCTGTAAAGTGAACACGGCCAAATTCGTAGCTTGGTTGACCCGCGAAACGAATTGATAAAACTGCATTTTATAAAGTTAAAATAATTTATTTTTATAAATTAGCCAATACTGTGTAATAAAAATAACTAACGCGACCATAACAGAAAGTACATACAAAAAACAGAAGGCTTTCGGCAATGAATGAGGTTAAGCAGAGGGCATACGACGTAATCCGCATATACCCTCGATGTAGGTATGAGTGAAGAGCTTTAGGCGGCTTAAAACATCGAGGTTTTGAGAGCCGGTATACCCCCGACAACAGCACTGGATATCGTCACTATCCGCGCCCCTTGTCTCCTTTAACAAAGCTCATAAGTAAACCTCCTACACATGATATCACGCGTAAGACACTCTGATAGCATGAAATTCAATCAATCATCATCATCATTAAATAGACAACCGAGAAAACAATTTTATCGCTGCACAACTCTTGAAATATTTATTTTTAATCCCTAATTTTTACTAGCGNTTTTTTTTTTTTTTTTTTTCCACTGCTAACTGGGAGGATTATCTTAGTAACGTGCTGTTTGCTCATCACTTTAACTCTATTAAAAAAAACGCAGGGTTCTGCAATCACAAGCCCAAATTTAATAAGTTTACTTGTTTTTGTGTGAAATAAAAAATAAAGTTGGTTTACTGTCAACTGAGCACTTTTGCAAGCCCTACTTGGTTTCTCACTTTCTTTTCATGATGTATCTTTCCGTCGTATGCTCAAATAAGCATTTCCACGGACCTCACTACAAGTGTTCATACGTCGACCTAGTAATAAGGCGAAACTGTAATAAATATTCATATGGGCAGTTCACGGTTAACTGAGCAGTTTTAGAATCAATTCGGAAATAACCCCTACCTGTACATATTGTAAAAGCCACGCTGACAGGCATGCACCCTGTGAAGGTGGTAACAACGGAGGAAAATGTTTCCATGCCTTGACTGTGAATTAAAAGTATTAGGTAAACATTTGTTAATACGGAAATTATTTATTTTGCTTCCAGTTATTAAAGCATACAAGTGTTGGAATTGGCGAATTTGTAAAGTACTTACTTTTCTTATAACTTCTCAGTTCGACTTGAGCGATGCGTGAATAAAGTAATCAGGCTCATGGCAATGATCATTTTGCATATGGTTGAAGGATACACAGTGTCCATACAAGTAGATCTTTAGCGGAGGCTCGAGTGCACAAAGGGTTGCGAAGTCTAGCTTGCTGCCAAACGAATCCGCGAAACTTCCGGCTCTCTGCCAATAATGTAAAAACTAATATTTTTACAAGATGCTCATACGCTGCGCTAATTTTCTTAGCTCGCTGCCAACCTTACGAGTATTGCAGTAAATTTTAACAGCGCAATGCACGCAGTTACGGGCAGTAATTATTTTTTTTGCAAACTTTCATTGCGAAAGTAATGAAATAACTGTGAACTTGCCATGCCTCAATTACATGCCATCTAAAAAAAAAAAGTAAAAAAATTTTGTTAATGGGATAATTTTTTTNCTAGATCGCAGTTCGGCAGGTGACGCCAGAGGACGTGTAATTTTTATTATAACCTACTCTAAAACTATGCGTTATGTGTGAGCCCGCGGTAGGGACGGGAGTTAATTGCGTCTCAGGGCTAAGCCCCGTACGCCTAAAAGGAAAGGAAATCATGCAAGGAGACGTGCATCGCGGCAGCGAGGGAATTGGGCTGCCATGGCAACAATTCGGCTATGAAAACCTCCCTAAGTGTACTTATAGCTAAACTACTAAACTAATAAGAGAAAGGTGAAAACCGGCATAGTCACCGTAAAAGCCCTTTCGACAGGAAATAATTAAAAATTGTTGAATGCGTTATCATAAAATGTTACAGGAGACCGATGGGTGGAAACCATGCTCTTTATTAATAGCTAGATAAAATACTAGTAGAGAGGGGGCGGGACATACAGAACGTGTTATAATGGGTCCCTTGCCTGCTCGTTGTGAGTGGACGAAATGCATTCTGTTTCACTGGGCTCCGCGGTGGTTATTGGTTCCTGCTGCGTGCACAGAGAATGTACAGCAAGCAGTGAGCAAGCACCAGCTTACATTGAAACAGTTCACCACACGTCGTTGGTGTGTATAAACTACTGAAGGACTCCATGCCCAGTGTTGTCAGGATTTGTCCCATTTCGTGTGATGTTTCAAAAAATTAAAATGGGATAAAGGAATTTTTTTTTTTTTTTGCTTTAAATACACACAGTAGGAAATATTCTAATAAGAGCTGTTCATAAACTAATTTCTATGTTTTAGACAGTAATTTTTTTTTATTTGGGTAGACTTTCAGTACTCAGGGCAGTGCATATCAAAACATAGTTCCTTGTAGTGCATATCAAAACATAGTTCCTTGTAGACATTTTTACTTATAAGTTTTAAGTTTCCAAGTCATGTCCATTAGCAAAACATAGTGCAATGCATGCGGTTTATAAATATCACCAGGCAGATGTGATGCTGCAACATTTTCTTTTTCTTTGAGAAACAGTCTATTCAGTTTTGGCATTGTGCAGTCTAGGTTCTGTGGTACACATCTGGTGCAAACATTGGTCTACTGTTTCAACAAGATTTTTGTTTCAGGGCATGGCTGGTGTCTGTTTAAAAAAAAGCTGAACAGCAGTGTAAACCACGCATTGCGGTTAATATCTGCGGCAAAAGTGATCTATGTTCAGCACTACGCCACAGAGGCCGGCATCGATATTGTAAACTGTGATATATTTTGCCATTAAATGGGGCATTCCTGATCTCAACTTGAGATTTTTAATCTTATGACATTGGCAGCACTGCCCACACCGGTGGATGAAAGACGTTCGGGACCACGTCCGATCATTTTCTTTCTACGCGTCTTCGTCGGGGACGGAGAAGCGGTCATATCGGACATTTTTCACAGTTACCTTTGGTTTCCTTTCGCACCGCTGCAGGCTTATAACAGCTACGGATTCTGGCCACCACCACCACGTCAACGCGTGAACCCGTAAAAATTGGTTTACCTCACGTCTGACAATTTAAAGGCCCGTCTACATGGAGTTGGTTTTCACGTTATTTAAATAAATAAAAATTAATATTAATAAAATATAAAAATGTTCTCGGATTATTACAGCAAGCAGATCACACAATTAAAACTACCCACAAAACTATTAAACAACTCATAAAATGTAAATTTTCTATAATCGTACATTGTCAGTAACTACTATGAGTCCGAAATTATGAAGCGAAAACGAATAATTTCTGCAAATGGGGTGAAGCCGAGACTTTTAACAGCGGGGTCTTGAGAGCCGGTGAGGGTGATTGAGGTGAGTATGCAGCAGCGCCGGAATGAAAGGGCGGGGAAACGGGAGATCCCCGAGAAAACCCACCGACCAGCGGCATCGTCCGGCACGATTCCCACATGCGAAAATCAGGGGGAGTTACCCGGCCGGGGACTGAGCCCGGTTCGCCTTGGTGGGAGGCGAGCAGGCTGACCGCTCAGCCTCCGCGGCCTCGTTCGATGGCCGAGAAGCGTGGGAGCGATAAGAGCGACACTGCCACACGCATTGATAGCGCCATCGCCACTACACGCAGGGCTCTGAACTGCCGCGCAGTGCTCTCCTCGTACAGCGTATATCGTTCGTTCGCCATCTGATTCCGCGCTTCCGAAATAAATGCTGAAGAGCAAACTAGATACAGCACATGTTTTTCGACCCTTACACTCATGGTAGTCTAATGTTCTGTGAGCACCACCAAGTGCTGGCGGCTCGCATCACTATAGTCGGTTCACGACTGGAAGAAACTTTTGAAAATCAACCTATGAAAAAACACCCTAGCCGTTAGTGACATGCATATAACATTATAAACAGCGGTGAGCGCGGATACTGTTATGCCGTTAGGTTGCCAGCACAAAGAGAGGAAATAGTTCCAAAGTTTTAACGTAATTGTTAATTTATCGCTTACAAATGGGTGTCGAAAAGACTTGTATCATATTATGCCAATTATTAATGACGTGATGCAGACGTATTTAGATTTCAAAGTTTCTTGCATAGTTGCATGATCACGCTCAAGGTGAAAGTAACGCGGCCATTTGTTTACTAACCTTCGTTCCTTGTGTTGTTGACACATGTGCCAGAGAATTTGCGCGATTATCTTGTTTAACCTATAATAATTCATTTATTTGTCTTGTTTTACTAATATCCGCTCTTTATTATTTGGTTTTTAATAACGTATGATTTTAATTTGTGCTCACTTTCAGTTCTAATTTCTTTTGTTTTTATGTGTTTCGTGCACGTCTCTTTCCTTTGCCACTCTATTCTAACGTTGCAGTATTTGCACATAAGAATTGTTTTCACATTGTCGAAGACGTAGAATCTTTCACTCACAAACTCTGCCGTCCTGTCGAAAACCGTCACAGCCATTTTTAAATAACGTTTTACAATTGCGCGAAACATCCGACTCAGTATACCACCATGCAATTTTAACGTATGTAGCAATTTCGATCAATACTGAAGATCTTGCCTTCGATGTACGGGAATTTATTGAAAGTCACTAACAATCGATTGTAGATAGACAACTACTATCGATTCATCAAAATACTCACATTTTGGGTTTATAGAATGAAATGTTTTTCGCTGGCATCGNATCCGACTCAGTATACCACCATGCAATTTTAACGTATGTAGCAATTTCGATCAATACTGAAGATCTTGCCTTCGATATACGGGAATTTATTGAAAGTCACTAACAATCGATTGTAAATAGACAACTACTATCGATTCATCAAAATACTCGCATTTTGGGTTTATAGAATGAAATGTTTTTCGCTGGCATCGCATATTCTTTTGTGTGAAATTCTCAAGATTAAAAACTTTACGCTTGTGGAATATCCATTAATAATATACACATGACTTTTATAATGGGTACGTGCATGCACGAACACATGTACACACACACTCAGTGAAATGTAAACATGGCAATGTTTGTTTACCTTTTGCGGAAGGATACGAAATGTCCTTGAAAGTAGATCTTTAGCAGGTCTTCAAGAAAGTTTCTTCCAGTCGTGAACCGACTATAGGTGCCTGCGCGAGGGACCGCCGGCACGGCCCAGCGCTGATGATACTCGTGACGGCCCGGCTGTGTACAAACGGTTGCGAAAATATTCGTCGCGCATCGGCACACGCGCAACTGATAATACGGAGACTGGTGATTTTTAGCACGGCATCAGGCTGCAGCAAGCTGCGCGCGCAGCTACCTCACCCCGCTCCACGTTAATTCACCCGCCGGCAGTTGTGGGCGCTAACAGCGTTGGACTTGTCACAGGAAAATAGTTCCTGCGTTTGACAGTGCTTCGTACAGATGTGTGTGCATTTCACAAGCGAAACCTGTGCTCTTCGAAACGCGCACCACAAAATATGTATCTGTTTCGGAAAAAATTGATTTACTGTGGTAACTTCGATGTGTTGAATATATGTTTAGTAAAAGATTTCAAAGTGTTAGAGAGTTTGTTCTCTGTTTCCAATATACGTTATAGTTTANGTTGAATATATGTTTAGTAAAAGATTTCAAAGTGTTAGAGAGTTTGTTCTCTGTTTCCAATATACGTTATAGTTTAATACTATCTGACGACGTATTTCCGAACCATCTTTATTTTACAAATGTGCCCAGTCAAAATGACATGTATCAAATATTTCATTACAAACATATGCATATAACTGTTGTAAAAAAATTATATAAATTCATAACGTTTGGAGTAAAACATGGGAATCAATGTCCGTCTGGAAGCATCGGTGAAATCTGCTCTTCCACGCATTCTAATTTTGAGATGCAGCTATGAAGATGATTTTTAAAACCATTAAGTTATGTTATTACTCAAAACAAAATTTTAGGTAGGCTATTATATTTCTAATTTTGCAAACTGATATAGCAGTAAAATTATTTATCACCTGCTTATATAAACACCAGATGAAAAAATACGCTGACATTTTTTAGGAAAGGCATTTTCTTACAATAGGAGTAACTATGTACGAAAACTACTGTTCTCAAAATATCAAGTCATTCACGACTATTCAAATAGTACGAATCACTAAAAAATGTATGTACACAACAACTTCTTTAGTAACGCATACATAAATAGACTACACATACAACAAAACAACATAGTAGATAATTTAACAAGAGTGTTTTCATATCAAACATTTTTAATACAGTTCAAGTTCCATGTGTGTTATGAGTTGTCGCAGGGCTGGAGCCCCCGGAGGAAACCCATCCACCTCATCACGGTGCCCAATGCATCCTTCTCCATCCACAACAACCATATCAATGAATGGACCAATAAACTTTTTAAAACTTTGCGTAGATATCACAAAATACGTTGGAAAACCCAAGTAAAGAATCCCATCCCATAGGAACAAATTACAAGATTTATTATCCCTAAAATGAACAATTGGCGCTAATTCCGTTTTTAACAATATAATTGCGGGTAAAAAAAATATTTTTATTTTTTGCGAAATGCTCCAAAAATTTTAATACAAAAATATAAAAGATTGTTAAAAGCACTTTTAAGCATATTGAAAGATTAGGATAAAAATTTCACAATTAAATAATTTTGGAATTAAATAAAATTACATAGTAAATGCCCAAATATAATAAATGCCAATTAAAATACTAATCTCTTAAAGTATTCCCTTTATGAAGCCCACCCCGTGTTCTCTCTCGAGCAGTCTTTGGGCCAAGGTATATGTAGTCTANTTTAAAGTATTCCCTTTATGAAGCCCACCCCGTGTTCTCTCTCGAGCAGTCTTTGGGCCAAGGTATATGTAGTCTAGCCAGCCCCTCCAGAGTTCGTGACGTCAGGTGTTGAGGAAACTCCATAAATGTAGCGCTGGTCGTCTTGGTGGCGCAATCACAACCCGATGGCGTAGTAGAAGCGTCGCACCGTCTTTAGGCAACACCGGCCAGGCGACGAGGAGGGGATGAAGAGGAGGTGTAGGGGGGCAACCCCTCGTCATCGTCCAGTCGACCAGCTTATCGCGGTGGGGAAGCCAGGCCTCGACCTGCCATCCCGTACCACCAGGCGTCGAACGGAGCATATACAGGTTTGTTGAATAACCCAGCCGACATCCCTCGTCGGACACGTAATTCAGCAGCATGGTAGGAGAAAATTATGCGGTGTTCCAGGCACACTGTCACACTATATTTAAAAATGTATTCTTAATATGGATAACATTGTTGCATACCGCCGCTCTACCTCATTTCCCTTGCTCTCTCGCTCGAGCGTGCAAGGCGCGATGTGTCAAGGGCATTACTGATAACCCGAGAAATGCGCGGCGATTTACGAAGGGGAGGCTTCCGCATGTGCCGCGGTAAGCTTATCGAGACTCGTGCGGCTCCTGTCACCGGAGACCGAATGAATTGGTTTATCGTTGCAAGAATGTTCTGGTCATTGACCTCGTCTGCATTCAGCGTGACACGGGTCCATATAAGCGCGGCGGGCCTCCGAATGGTCAGGTCTGTAGTCTGGAGCCTTGTACGGCCTTACGCTATGTGTGCAGTGCCAACGAAGTGTCGTGCGGCGACTACAGTCACCAGCGAGAGTGAAGTCTGTGGACTGCGAGCATCGGTACAGTGGCGAGTGAGACTGATGGGCGGGACTACTGAAGTGGATGCGTGGGTGACGGACATTTGAATATCGGCAATAAACAGTCGAATTAAAAAATNATGGGCGGGACTACTGAAGTGGATGCGTGGGTGACGGACATTTGAATATCGGCAATAAACAGTCGAATTAAAAAATGTAAATAATAAGTGTGTATTAAGAGAGTGTAACCGATATAAAGACAGTGATAATGGCATTGATTACAACTTATATTTACATTATATACTGCGCTCACTGATAACAACAAGTCAATTATCATCTCTATCCATCAAATTACAGCATAATAATACCTGTGTGTATTTTACAGCATTATAAATAAATTTTAAAAAAATATAGTTCTTTTATTTTGTTTCTAACTCTGGTACGCCAACTTGGTGACTTGTAACAATATTAAGTACATACTCCCCGCTAAAAATACTGAAATAACTANGAACTCTGGTACGCCAACTTGGTGACTTGTAACAATATTAAGTACATACTCCCCGCTAAAAATACTGAAATAACTATGTAAGTAAAACCCATCACTTAAAAATAACTACCCCGGTTTTGCCAATTCATGTACATATTGTGGACGCAGCGTTGAGATAATCTCGCTGCACGTGAGGAAACCTTATAGTAAGTACTGTTGTTAACACCGTGGGGCGTAGTTTCGTTTGTCTCGTACTTAAACAACCACACTTAAGTATGAGTTGCATGCCGGCGAAGCTGGTAAATTACAGGAACCTGAAACAGTTGCCGTTACAGTGTTACTGGTGCCGATAATCCGCGTCGAGCTGGAATTACGACCACTCCAATCTTCGCGTGGCACTTAAGGCGGAATATACATGGCACATTCACGTTTACGCAAATCGTGTACGTTCCTGGTGCAATATTACGATGCAGAAATTAAACCCTTAAATAATACTACGGATAGTAACGTTGTGCAGAGAACGGTCGCAAAATTAGTTTAAGGTATAAAGAGAGTGACTTCCAACTTGACTGTACAACATTGAGAACTCATTAAGAAGCAGTACACGCACTAACAAAACTATCAGAAAAGTAGGATCTATTTCGCAGATTAAAAAATAACGCATATTTTTATAGACTTTACTGGTTGAAATGTATAAAAAATTAATTGTTAATAGTCTACTTTTAATTAAAATTTAAGCGTATTTCCTCTTCAGAAACCAAATTATGATATAAAACTTTCCTAAAGTAGGGAAATTATTATAACTAATTTTTATTACATACAACCATAATAATTTTTTTTTTTNATATAAAACTTTCCTAAAGTAGGGAAATTATTATAACTAATTTTTATTACATACAACCATAATAATTTTTTTTTTTTTAATATGCTTTGTGAAGCATCCAAAATATAAATACGCTGAAATTTTTATTTAAAAAATGGCATTATTAATTTACTTTTAAAAACATTTCAATAAGGAAATTAAAGCAAAATATTTTACGGTTTCACCCAATATGTGCATTATTTTATAATTTGCAGTATAATTGGTACTTTTCTGACAATTTTGGTACTGTGTGTACTACTTTTTAATTATATGTGGGTAATTTGATCTGGGGCCACTCGCACAGTCTTGCGCTTCTAAGACTTTTTTTTCATGTTGGTACCAGTTTGGAAGTAGGAACACGGGGGGCAGGTCTGAAGACTAGCGGAAAAAGCTTTGCCTCTATGTTTAATAATTTAGTATAGAAAATATTGAAAAACGCTAATTAAATCTTGTAACTATCTCTGAAAAACAACTATAATTTATATGGTGGAATATAAATAACAGAACTTGCACTTAAATTGTTTCATAGAATGTTATACCCTTCACTGATTATGTTAGTTTAACAAGAAGTTACTGATAACTAATAACCCTACTTTCCTGTTATCTCTATTGACAAGTGAAACAAGTTACTATTAGGATTTTCTTTCGAAATATATTCCGCACTTCCTTTCTACACTATTATTAATAATTTTCTGGTCGGCCAAATGAAAGCATTTTCCATTACAGTTGAATCTGTTGAAAATGGTTATATGACAATAACTGGAGTGAAGAATTAAAGTATACAATTTTTGAATAATATTATGTTACATCAATATGAATGTTACTAACAGCTACAAATTTTTATCTGTTCAAAAATCTGATTTTTAATAAGAATCTTATAATAATTCCTGTTGTTCGTATGGAAACCATAGCTGAGACGTCAATCGAGAACGTAGCAATGATACTTCAACTTATATAGTAGTTCCTTTTCAGTGTAAAAAAAAAAATACACCAGAACGTGATAAAAAATTATTTCATTTTTTTTTTGCAGAACAAGTGACTAGTTAATGAGAACGCACGATACAGCAACATGTTTCACTTGCTACGTAAAAGCAATACCTGTGACAAGCTTTATAACACCCAGACTTCAAACGAGATAAACACTACGAGTCCCATTTTTAATTAACATAATGTTTCAGGTCGTAAAAGCTGCACCTGAGCCAAGCAGAGCGTAAAATTGTGTTGGCAGTAAAAAAAAACTTCCAAAAATTTTATAGCGGAAATGGATGCCATCTAGCGACTCGTGCGTAGCACTCTCAATTTACGTTTATGTTTGTTATAGTTTGCCAAAATAATATCTTGAAAGCTTATTAGTGAAGAGCTTTTAAATAACAAATTTTGAACTAACAATTAACGTGAATTAATTAGCTTTATTATACTTAGGTCATCGCTGTTGATAATGTGACTTTTGTGCTGGAGTAGAGCGAAGTGTAGCCGAGTGGAGAGATTTGAGCTGCTCTTAACATCAAGGTCTTGAGAGCCGACGAGGGTGAAGTGAGGTGAGTATGGAGCAGCGCCGGAATTCAAGGGCGGGGGAAATAGGAGACTCCCGAGGAAACCCGCCGAGCAGCTGCTTTGACCGGCACGATTCCCACATGCGAAAATCCGGGAGTGACCCCGCCGGGAATCGAACCCGGTTCGCCTAAGGGGGGCCAAGGTCAGTTGGACAAAAAGCNATATAAAACTTTCCTAAAGTAGGGAAATTATTATAACTAATTTTTATTACATACAACCATAATAATTTTTTTTTTTAATATGCTTTGTGAAGCATCCAAAATATAAATACGCTGAAATTTTGATTTAAAAAATGGCATTATTAATTTACTTTTAAAAACATTTCAATAAGGAAATTAAAGTAAAATATTTTACGGTTTCACCCAATATGTGCATTATTTTATAATTTGCAGTATAANTTCACCCAATATGTGCATTATTTTATAATTTGCAGTATAATTGGTACTTTTCTGACAATTTTGGTACTGTGTGTACTACTTTTTTAATGATATGTGGGTAATTTGATCTGGGGCCACTCGCGCAGTCTTGCGCTTCTAAGACTTTTTTTTTCATGTTGGTACCAGTTTGGAAGTAGGAACACGGGGGGCAGGTCTGAAGACTAGCGGAAAAAGCTTTGNTTTTTTTTTCATGTTGGTACCAGTTTGGAAGTAGGAACACGGGGGGCAGGTCTGAAGACTAGCGGAAAAAGCTTTGCCTCTATGTTTAATAATTTAGTATAGAAAATATTGAAAAACGCTAATTAAATCTTGTAACTATCTCTGAAAAACAACTATAATTTATATGGTGGAATATAAATAACAGAACTTGCACTTAAATTGTTTCATAGAATGTTATACCCTTCACTGATTATGTTAGTTTAACAAGAAGTTACTGATAACTAATAACCCTACTTTCCTGTTATCTCTATTGACAAGTGAAACAAGTTACTATTAGGATTTTCTTTCGAAATATATTCCGCACTTCCTTTCTACACTATTATTAATAATTTTCTGGTCGGCCAAATGAAAGCATTTTCCATTACAGTTGAATCTGTTGAAAATGGTTATATGACAATAACTGGAGTGAAGAATTAAAGTATACAATTTTTGAATAATATTATGTTACATCAATATGAATGTTACTAACAGCTACAAATTTTTATCTGTTCAAAAATCTGATTTTTAATAAGAATCTTATAATAATTCCTGTTGTTCGTATGGAAACCATAGCTGAGACGTCAATCGAGAACGTAGCAATGNTAATAAGAATCTTATAATAATTCCTGTTGTTCGTATGGAAACCATAGCTGAGACGTCAATCGAGAACGTAGCAATGGTACTTCAACTTATATAGTAGTTCCTTTTCAGTGTAAAAAAAAAAAATACACCAGAACGTGATAAAAAATTATTTCATTTTTTTTTTGCAGAACAAGTGACTAGTTAATGAGAACGCACGATACAGCAACATGTTTCACTTGCTACGTAAAAGCAATACCTGTGACAAGCTTTATAACACCCAGACTTCAAACGAGATAAACACTACGAGTCCCATTTTTAATGAACATAATGTTTCAGGTCGTAAAAGCTGCACCTGAGCCAAGCAGAGCGTAAAATTGTGTTGGCAGTAAAAAAAAACTTCCAAAAATGTTATAGCGAAAATGGATGCCATCTAGCGACTCGTGCGTAGTACTCTCAATTTACGTTTATGTTTGTTATAGTTTGCCAAAATAATATCTTGAAAGCTTATTAGTGAAGAGCTTTTAAATAAAAAATTTTGAACTAACAATTAACGTGAATTAATTAGCTTTATTATACTTAGGTCATCGCTGTTCATAATGTGACTTTTGTGCTGGAGTAGAGCGAAGTGTAGCCGAGTGGAGAGATTTGAGCTGCTCTTAACATCAAGGTCTTGAGAGCCGACGAGGGTGAAGTGAGGTGAGTATNTCATAATGTGACTTTTGTGCTGGAGTAGAGCGAAGTGTAGCCGAGTGGAGAGATTTGAGCTGCTCTTAACATCAAGGTCTTGAGAGCCGACGAGGGTGAAGTGAGGTGAGTATGGAGCAGCGCCGGAATTCAAGGGCGGGGGAAATAGGATACCCCCGAGGAAACCCGCCGAGCAGCTGCTTTGACCGGCACGATTCCCACATGCAAAAATCCGGGAGTGACCCCGCCGGGAATCGAACCCGGTTCGCCTAAGGGGGGCCAAGGTCAGTTGGACAAAAAGCNAAAAATCCGGGAGTGACCCCGCCGGGAATCGAACCCGGTTCGCCTAAGGGGGGCCAAGGTCAGTTGGACAAAAAGCAGCCCCGACTGCACTACAGAAGTAGATACTATTTATACTTTTCTTCCTGTCGATCTCGCCGGCTTTGTTTCACGTGTATTCAGATATTGTCAAATATAAAGAATTGTTCACGTTATCTTCAGTATTATCTCGTAAATATTGCATGATATAGGCGTGACTTGCCGTTTTAGGTTTTCCCAGCATTCGAGTACAGCACTTGCCGGCCAGATACCGTCGGGNATGATATAGGCGTGACTTGCCGTTTTAGGTTTTCCCAGCATTCGAGTACAGCACTTGCCGGCCAGATACCGTCGGGTTATTGTAAACACCAAATAAAAATATTATATTTCGTTGAGATTTGACGCTGTGCCGGGGTGTCGTGTCAATGATGGTGGGGACATGCGAAGAAGACAAAAAATNTTATTTCGTTGAGATTTGACGCTGTGCCGGGGTGTCGTGTCAATGATGGTGGGGACATGCGAAGAAGACAAAAAATAGATCTTCCTCATCTTTATTCCATGGTTTCAGCGTGTGGTTGTCACAATTTGAAAACAAGTGCTAAGTCAATGTTAACGGCACGCGCATATTAGTAAAACAGTTGTATAAACGGTTCACGGTAAACGGAGCACTTTTGATGTCAACCTTTGGAAAACAGTTGCTGCCCTAACAACATGTTTATTTAAAGGACGCGCTGACTGGCATGTTCCCAGTTAAGTTGGCAGCTAAACACGAAAAGTAATACCATGTAT
The DNA here is from genome assembly GCA_002778355.1 of Clitarchus hookeri. Taxonomy (NCBI): domain Eukaryota; kingdom Metazoa; phylum Arthropoda; class Insecta; order Phasmatodea; family Phasmatidae; genus Clitarchus; species Clitarchus hookeri. The sequence continues at coordinate 1,282,289 of NQII01000288.1, read as the reverse complement.
TAACCTCGTGTTCAAAGTGTAACTTATACATTTCCAGGTGTTTTGAGAATCTGCCTTGCAAGTCATCTGATTTGCTAAAGTTTCTGCATCCTTATTTGTGAATGTTTAACGCTGACACCAACGAACAAACAGCGCGTTGCTCACTGATTGTGAGAAGCACGCTTACAGAGCAACCAAAATAATCAAACAATTGCAGCACTTGAACTCTTAAACGTATTTGGGACTCAACGGGTTAGCAATATTTATGTTATTTTCAGTTTCACGGATTTCACAGTTACACTTGATTAGCGTACAAATTTAAAGTGAGAGTGCAAATGGCAATTCTAATTTTACATATGATGGAAGGATACATAATGGGCAAATAAGAAGATGTTTAGCAGGATTTTCAGAAGTGCCCAGTTAACCGTTAACAGCCTATAACTAAGTACAGAAACATTTCGCGTTTTCGTACGCTACACCTCACTCTCCTGTGTTTCTTCGAGCATCAATTTAATTTTAATTGGCACCTACATCAGTGTGTAACCAGTTTCACCTCACACCAGGGGGCCTGGGATTCGGTGCTTGTTCCCTGAGTTCACCTGGGGTGTCTATATATATACCGATCGAATTACGTAAATAACAGAAATATACACGTGCTTGAAGTCTAGCTTGCGCTAAAATGAATTCGCGAAATTTTCTGGTCCATACCTACAGTATATCCAGGGACACCCGAATATCGCGAAAAAAACATTTTCGCACATGCTAGATTTCAATACCCTATAGGCATATCAGCAGTTTTCTTTTGCTCGTTGGCTACGTGTCTTTGCGAGAGNCACATGCTAGATTTCAATACCCTATAGGCATATCAGCAGTTTTCTTTTGCTCGTTGGCTACGTGTCTTTGCGAGAGAAAATTTTCTTACTTGACTGGTGAATCACAATTAGGTTACTCCGATACTGTGCATCTGTGGTTCGCGGGCGAACTCCCAAGACGCGGAGCAGGCAAACCGTTCAATGAAGAAAGTGGATCTGAGATATAAAGTGTTATGNCGCGGGCGAACTCCCAAGACGCGGAGCAGGCAAACCGTTCAATGAAGAAAGTGGATCTGAGATATAAAGTGTTATGAAGTACAACTGGTCGTGAAATATTTTCGCGGAACTCGGGTGTCCCTACCTTTACCTGCTTTAATTAAACCTATATTTTTCACGCGTCCCGCGAACAGGGTCTCGCTCGTCGCGGTCAGCTGCGGGAAGCAAGCCAACAGGGACGGAACGACCAGGGGCATAACTCAGAGGCGCGGTCGCCAGAGATGGGGAGACTCCCGTTGTGTAGGACCGGCAAGAACAAAGGCCGTCACCACAACCACCTGGGAACATTATTCACGCTCCGCCGACCGTGGGCCCAACTTGCCACGAGGCGCATTTGACTGGCGCGACCGCAAACAGTCGTCAGCAGAGCTGTGCGACATGGCAATACAGGATGTCGGGTAATTCACGGACACAGACTGCACCACACGAATTATGTGATAAAAACTAAGCAGAAAATACTCTTTGGTAAAAATACGTAATGCCCTTGGTTTATGAGAAAAACGACGTTAAAGTAGATTTAAATTACTATTTCACGTTAAGCACGGCGTACAGCGTCTGCATATAAAACGCCGAAACGTTATAGCAGGTGTTCGCAGTTTGCATTTTCCCGCATGCTGCANGGCGTACAGCGTCTGCATATAAAACGCCGAAACGTTATAGCAGGTGTTCGCAGTTTGCATTTTCCCGCATGCTGCATCCAATATGCAGCATGCATGGAGCTTGGCCGCCGGATGCACCCATGGTCTTTGCCGTGTCTCAGTACTCACTGCCTNTCCAATATGCAGCATGCATGGAGCTTGGCCGCCGGATGCACCCATGGTCTTTGCCGTGTCTCAGTACTCACTGCCTCTATGGCCACTTTGGCACTTCTGAGCTCGGCTCGTTAACGTTAGTTACAGCATTGCCACATGACCTCACTTTTATCTAATTGGAATACCACATGTTTGCTGCAATGATTTTTTTTACCTTTAATGTAGTTTTTATCGTAAGCAAAGGGTCATGTCCATTTTTACCAAAGAGTATTTTCTACTTTTTTTTAATCACAGATTCATGTGGTGCAGTCCTTATCCGCGAATTACCTGACATTCTGTACACAGTACATCATTCACGAAACAATTTTTTTCAAATATCGCAACTGCGACATGATATGGTCCAACGATATAGAGAACAATGTCGAATATCGCGATACTGTTTATATGCGGTATGACCGATATGCCACGCTTACAATAGCAACATTTACGATACCAATATGACTGATAAGCGCTGTCAAAGCAATATTTGCGATATATCGCCATCGATTTTCAATATTTTATAGAAGCGACAGGGCCGCAGTGTCTGAGCGATTAGATTGTTCCCCTCTTACCAAGGCGAACCGGGTTCAATTCCCGGCCGGGTCACTCCCAGATTTTCTCCTTCAATAAGTTGTGACGGTGCTGGAACACCGTACATCCAGCATTGATATCAGCGCAGATAATTGCACGTCCTAACACGGAGATAGATCGACGAGGGAGCTGAGGTTTACCTTGTTGGTGACCCATTCGACATAAGTCGTAGTGGACGTTGGTACCGATGCGGCTGTGTAGCTTGGCAGGCGAGCGCAGACTGCCGGCGTGGAGGCTTGAAGCTGCCCCCACCCCTCACCATGCTGATGCCTTCTACATTCCAACGTGTCTGGATGGCGTCTAGCAATCGTCTGACGCTACCTTCGACGTCATCAATGTTTGAATGTTACTTGATTCGAACCACAGCTAAACTTTCTGGGATGTTCCTCAATGCCCTGTTCAACGCATTTCCCGACTTTAGAAGAGGTTTTCTTTCGTCTTGGGGGAGAGAATGGATAGGGACCTCACGATGAGAACATTATAACTTGGCAGAAGGCATATCCCGCCATGTTTGACAAGACATTTTATAGGGCATGTATAGGAAAAAATTTAAGATAAGTTTTTTTTATATTCTGTAATTTTGCATTGTTACAATATTTGGGCTATGTATGTATTGCTATGGGAGCCCATTATTAAATGTGACTTCATGTAATTTCCATAACAAACATAATTGTAATGTATTTTAAAGCCTGTTTGGCTATTTGAATTTTCATAATTCTTGTATTTTTGATCATGGCAGTTTATAAGAAAAACCAAAATAAGCCCAGAGATAAAGGAAAGAAAGCTAATAGTTTCTTGAATAATTTCTCACAATGTTGGGGGTTAATTATCTTGTATTCCAATTCATATCAGGGGATCGTCGAATTTTCGCAATTTATTGCAACTACGTTATTTGTTTGTACTCTGCTATTTAAACTCAGCTGCTTGAAGCTGTTTGGTAAGACTCATTTTCCTTGAATGAGTGGAATGGAAGGAAGGGAAGTTGAAGGTCACTGACATGGAGGGGTAGGGTTTCCTACGGGTGCTCTAGCTCTGTGACAAAGTGCTTTGACATTGCAGTAAACTATTTTAGACTAAGTTCTTACGCAAATAAAATTTGNTTTTTTTTTTTTTTTTTTTTTTTGTAAAGGCTGGGGTTTGTCGTAAAACCAAGCGTAAAGAAACGGCGCGTGAATGGTTCAAACGCAATAATTTAACCTTTGTTTTGGCAGTTCTTGGGCCAGTGTTGGGGGAAACGCGTTGAAGACGAATATCATTGTACCTTGTCTTTCTGTGGGCTCACCTCCATGCCAACTTTTCTGAAGCCCTGCTAAAGTTCTACTTTCAGAAATAGTTCTCATGCAAAGTATTAAACTGAGTGTGCACAAATACGGCGCGATGTCCCTTTGGATTTTTAACCCGTGGCTGCAAGCCAAGTAGGCAGAGCCCACGAGGTACCGACTGTAGTAACGAAGAATGTTAAGTATTGATATGTTGTAGTGATTATGAATTCAACATTCTAACAAAGTAAATCATATTACTGTGTCGCACAGTAATCTTGTTACATAAAAAATATTTAGTAATTTATTGTCAGTAAACGAGCATAGTTCTGTAGCTGTTATTAATTTTTTTTTTTTCACAGTGATGTCCGTGTGGTTTTTAAACCACTATATGTTCGTAATTCGAACACACAAACGTATTACATTCAATATATTGTGGTTTTGAATTGTTGGTACATATCAGAAATATTAGGTTTAAATGGGTGTAAGTAACGTCCAGCGCTCAGTGTCTTAAGCTGCTGTGTAATTGACGTACCCTACCTTGTAAACTATTTTCTTGTATATTCCTTTGCAAGTAAGCGACCCTCCGAGCCACCTATGGGCCTAATAAGGGTCCGAGAATCTTTTTGAATAGCTTAACGTAGCTGAGCCAAGTACTTTATAAGCAATAATAAATTGTTTCAGTGCAGCTTTAATTTATTACTTGACTATGCCAGAGAAGTAAGGGTTTTAAAATTTCACCACATAAAATATTCGCATCTTAGAAATGTATTATGTATTGGCATTCTGGAAGTATACTGTAAAAGCATTCTGTTTTTTTTTTTACAAATAATTATTTAAAGATTAGTTTTCAAGATTATTTTTGTAAGNAAAATATTCGCATCTTAGAAATGTATTATGTATTGGCATTCTGGAAGTATACTGTAAAAGCATTCTGTTTTTTTTTTACAAATAATTATTTAGAGATTAGTTTTCAAGATTATTTTTGTAATACTAAAAGTAAAATTACAGAAAAATTTACGAACCGTAAATGTGGAATGTGTGAAACTAATGTTGAATTTTAACAANGACTAAAAGTAAAATTACAGAAAAATTTACGAACCGTAAATGTGGAATGTGTGAAACTAATGTTGAATTTTAACAAGCTACTTTATGTTTATAAGAAATGTGGAGCTACATAAACAAATTTGTATGTTTCATGAAACAATGTGTTTTAAAGATATAATATTTTAGTTGTAGAGTTACAAGACAATCTTTGGCAACTAGTATACAAAGAAATTGTGTGTAAATGTACAAAAATGATTACTGTGTAGGGGTTTCGAGACGGATGGATCGACCGAAAGTTAATTTTTCAACGTGAGCTTTGCAGCCTTTGCAAGACTTTNTTCAACGTGAGCTTTGCAGCCTTTGCAAGACTTTGCTTGACCCTCATTATGGCCTTCTTTTTCAAACTTCCCCTTTTTTCATCTCCCTTTATTATACCCCTAGTGCAGAGGAATTCTGACACATTTTCACTTCTTCAGTTTCTTTAACTTATTAGCCACAAAACTAAGTTTCCTCTTAAATAGCAAAGATATCTACCCTATTAAATTCTTATTATATTATGCATACATAATTTCTTGTTTTTATCACTATTCTATGTTAATAATAACACATTATTTATTCAATTGTATATATGTGTGTGTAAAATCACGTGGTACAGTGTTTGCTATGTTGCTGATATTGTAACTCACGGGAATATTGCAAGTGATGTGTAAATTATTGAAACTTTGACGAGAGAGTAAAAACGACATTTGTATAAGCTGTTCACTGTAAAGTGACCACTTTCAAAATCAACCTTTGAAAAATGTCACTGCCTCTACCTGCATATAACGAGCACTCACTGGTGTGCGGCTAGTAAAGTTGGTAATGACGGGGAGAAAGTAGTTCCATGTCTTGTCGTTGAATTTCAATATTAGGTAAACATTTGTGAATAATAAAACAGTTTCTTATCATTTCTGCTTTTAATGCATATAAGTGTAAGAGTTAGCAAATTTGTGAAATATTTACTTTTCTAATAATTTCGCAGTTTCATATGACCGATGCACGAATAAAGTGATCAGGCTTATGGCAGTGTTAACTATAACATATGGTGGAATAATACACAATGTGCATACAAGTATAAATCAAGCAGGGCTCTCAAGAGTGCTATATTTACCGTGAACAGTCTTTAAAGTATGTGTTACAGCACGAAGAATTGGCAGCTTCAGGGTATGGAGTTCCTGAATCCAATTTCAAACATCATCCTACTCCTTTCGATGGCGGCCAACAGCAAATGAATTATTCAGCGTCAGACGACATACCAGACGTGCCCTTTGAAATGAATCTTGGTTACGTGCGTTTGTGCTTGAAAGAAACCTACTGCCAGAGTTCGAAGCCAATATAGCTGCTATCGCAAAATTGCGATTTTGACGATGTTGCGAATTTAGAGATGTGACAGTACTTCGGTGTGATGTCTGTTTTCCAGTTTTTGTACAGAGTTAAATTCCGATACAAACTATCGTCTGGGTTAATTTCTGTTTGTTGTGTCCACTATCAAATAATTTCGGAAATCATCCGTATGTTTCTCATTGTGTTGAAGTTCGTGATGCATTAACATTTTCGATGTCACTCTAAGAAATTATTCGCAAATTTACTATACGAGTGTATTCGTAGAGTGAGAAAGAGCGAATGGTAAAGTTATTTCCCATACATTCATGCTAGCGTTCCTACATTTGCCCAAGAAAACCGTCAAATGCGTAGGAAACTTCCCAACTTTGCACAGTCCCGACGCTTAACATTCCACATTGGGAGCCAGATGTGTGGTATTATTTCCATACTATATATGGATTAAAAACTTCCATATCAGTTTAGGAAGTTTACCAGAAATATTTCTAGAGAGCGCATATGTTAAGAAGGTTGCAGATATAGGCGACATATACCAAATTTGAAATATGTGTATCACTGGCATTAATTTTTTGAAATATGTGTATCACTGGCATAAATTTTTTGAAATTGTGATGAGAATCGAACGTGGTACTCACATACTGAAAACACATAACGCTTCATCCTTACCCACGGAATTATTGAACGCATTGCCGTTCAGGTGTATATAGTAAATGGTCCAAATAAACGAAATATTTCTGTAGAAAGCAGCGACGGTTTCAGGCCTAGTCTCTGAAAACAAAAGGGACACGTGACTGAAATTTGCCTTCATATTGGATGGCTTGTTTCCTATCGCGTTCTGCGTTCTGTCAACTTCAGAGGTTAGGATAACAAACCAGTCCACACCAATGATTTATTCGGTATTATATAAAAATTTAACGTGATTTTAATTATACATTTTTTCTTTTCAATTTTATGCCGTAATTATTTTTATACAGTAATGTTTGGTTTGGGCTGTCGTTATAAACTTAATGCAGAAATACATGGCAGGCCCGACTAAAGCGAAGTTTTAATTTTTTTGTCCACAAAGCTGGCAGTCTCCCAAAACATAACGAAAAATTAAATTCAAAAACACGGAAGAAAAATTAATTTGAACCAACTAGAACATGACACCTGGTGTCAAAACAGCATGACTGCGTGACGTAATATTAAATAATAAATTCGTGGAGATATTTTAAATGTTAAAAATCGAATTCATCATAGGACATGTATTTCAGACGCGTTACAATACTTAGAATCACGTTTCACAATTATCAATGATGCGACTGGTCAGGCACACTATAAAAATTGGATTATTTACATTACTCTAGGAAATACTGGTTAACGAATAGTAGCAAGTTGCTACCAACTAAAAATCAGTTTAATGTACTTAGAACCATTACCTCGCATTATTAGGATTCACTAGAATTTAACGGATATCGCCACAACAGCAATAAAATTCTGGTACCAAAATATTGAACAAGCTGCTACAAATTTTCAGCGGGAGAACNGGATATCGCCACAACAGCAATAAAATTCTGGTACCAAAATATTGAACAAGCTGCTACAAATTTTCAGCGGGAGAACGTTTATGGTTTTACTTGCCTGAAGTCATTTTGACTGCTTAAAGTATAAATTAGAGTAATTCACCTATGAAATATTTTGAAAGTTGGCCACACATTGAGAGAGAAAAAAAATGAACCAGGGTTTCTGAAAGCATTTTAATGTGTGGTAGGAACATCACAATCTGACGATTGTATGTAGGAACGTGTGACCGTGCTCCTGAAACTACAAAGGCTTTACGACTGCAGCTCGGAATTAGTCTTTATTTGTTTCTGTGATTGGGCNGGATATCGCCACAACAGCAATAAAATTCTGGTACCAAAATATTGAACAAGCTGCTACAAATTTTCAGCGGGAGAACATTTATGGTTTTACTTGCCTGAAGACATTTTGACTGCTTAAAGTATAAATTAGAATAATTCACCTATGAAATATTTTGAAAGTTGGCCACACATTGAGAGAGAAAAAAAATGAACCAGGGTTTCTGAAAGCATTTTAATGTGTGGTAGGAACATCACAATCTGACGATTGTATGTAGGAACGTGCGACCGTGCTCCTGAAACTACAAAGGCTTTACGACTGCAGCTCGGAATTAGTCTTTATTTGTTTCTGTGATTGGGCAAATTGAAGTTCACAGCAAAACACAACTCTCATGTCATGTGCCAAGCAACGGTAATTTCCCAATAACCGATGAATAGACACAATTTTTTTTTTGCATCGGTAAGAGAATAGACTATACCCTCGTTTTTCAAACTATAAACTAAGCGTTATTCAGGGAGAGGAAACTTTAAGTTTGAAACGTGATTTTGCCGCCGCCTACAACGAACGTCGCGTCCCGTTGATTGTCGAAAATGTTATTTAAAATTACACCAAAATGGGGAAAACCCCTGATGGTGAAGATTTCAACTTCAGATGAGAGGATAGTATATAATAATATGCGAAACGTTTTGGAAGTATCATTTATAAATCCATAATTAAATCATTGTTAAGCTTTATATATTTGCAATAACGTAACAGGCGCACAAATACATTAGGCCTATTTAATATACCGTTAGCCAAAATGGAAGTTCACTAATGCGATTACACTGCACAATTTTTCAGGGTGCATTGCTAGAAACAAAGTTTATGTTAAGGGATCAGATCAATTTTTTTCGATGGTTTTCTTCGGATGAACCTATTTTAGTGATGAAAATCTATGGACATGTTTCTTGCGCACATTAAAATATATTATTTTGTCTTTTGCGAATGTGTTTCTTTAAGGACGGATCTAAGAACTTAATATAGATTTATTTTCGTTTATGTGAAATAATTTTTTATGTATTTTAGCAAAGATTTCTTTTTACATTGACACTTACGAGTGGCTATATTTTTAACTTAATCTTTGTGTACGGTATTTGCTAATTGTAAAATTGTGAATCGTGGTATTAGCAATAAATTTTTATTATATTCGTTGTGGCATAATTATATGTTAATACACTGAAGAGCCAAAAAAAAAACTGGTACATCTGCCTAATATCGCGTAGGGCCCCCGCGAGCACGCAGAAGTGCCGCAAGACGACGTGGCATGGACTCGACTAATGTCTGAAGGTATGCGGGAGGCAATTCACACCATGAATCCTGCAGGGCAGTCCACAAATCCATAGGAGTGCGAGGCGGTGGAGATCTCTTCTTAACAGCACGTTGCAAGGCATCCCAGATATGCTCAATAATGTTCATGTCTGGTGATTTAGGTGGCCAATGGAAGTGTCTAAAGTCAGAGGAGTGTTCCTGGAGCCACTCGGTAGCAATTCTCGATGTGTGGGGTGTCGCATTGTCCTGCTGGAATTGTTCAAGTCCGTCGGAATGCACAATGGACATGAATGGGTGCAGGTGATCGGACAGGAAGCTTACGTATCTGTCACCTGTCAGAGTCGTATCTATACGTATCAGGGGTCCTATTTCACGCCAACTGCACATGCCCCATACCATGACAGAGCCTCCACCAGCTTGAACAGTCCCCTGTTGACATGTAGGNAAGTCCGTCGGAATGCACAATGGACATGAATGGGTGCAGGTGATCGGACAGGAAGCTTACGTATCTGTCACCTGTCAGAGTCGTATCTATACGTATCAGGGGTCCTATTTCACGCCAACTGCACACGCCCCATACCATGACACAGCCTCCACCAGCTTGAATAGTCCCCTGTTGACATGTAGGGTCGACGAATTCATGAGTATGTCTCCACACCCGTACACGTCCATCCGCCCGATACAATTGGAAACGAGACTCGTCAGACCAGGCAACGTGTTTTCAGTCATCAACAGTCCAATGGCGGTGTTGGCGGGCCCAGGCGAGGCATAAAGCTTTGTGTCGTGCAGTCAACAACGGTACACGAGTGGGCCTTCGGCTCCGAAAGCCCATATCAATGATGGTCCGTTTAAGAGTTCACACGCTGGCACTTTTTGATGCCCCAGAAATAAAATCTACGCCAATTTGAGAAAGGGTTGCACGTCTGTCACGTTTAATGATTCTCGTCAGTCGTCGTTTGTCCCGTTCGTTCACGATCTTTTTCCGGCCGCAGCGATGTCGGAGATTTGATGTTTTACCGGATTCCCGATATTCGCGGTACACTCGTGAAATGGTTATACGCGAAAATCCAAATGTTATCGCTACCTCGGAGATGCTATGTCATATCTCTCGTGCGCCGACTATAACACCACGTTAAAACTCACTTAAATCTTGATAAGCTGCCATTGTAGCAGCAGTAACCGATCTAGCTGCCGACAGCATCGCGTTAATCTGATTGGTTCCATACCTCTGTTATTTGTATACGGACGCCTATATCATTTTTTTGGCTGTCCAGTGTACATACGTTGTAAAGTTTGCGCTGGATGAGGAAAATAGGTAAAGTATTAAAGATACATAAAATTTAAAAAAAATACATCAAGAATAAATCAAAATTTTAATATAGCTGTGAAGACCAATCCTTAATCATTAAAGGATCACCATAGATCATGCGACATAAGAAAAAGTCCCCACAAATTATGCTCAAACCAAATACTAGAGTGAAAATGAAAGATCGCAGATATTATATAAAACCTTACCGCACTACTACCGACCTACCCCGACTGATGTAAGAAACAAGCCAACTCTTGCGCCAATTTGAACGTTACTACCAAAAACACCGAAAGTAAAATACGAAATGTATAACCTTGTTTTGAAAAAGAAACACTTGTACACGGCATATATTAGCTGTACTTTTGTATCGATTGCGTGGCTTCGCGTAACACCGCATGGCAAAAATAAAAACCTCCGCTGCAATTCTCGTCAGGACTGACTTTCCCGACAGACATCTTATCTGTGGACACAAGAGATGTCGCACAATCGCTTTGTCCCCGATGACAGCTCAATTTCCTGGAGTGCATTCCGAACGCAGAGAAAAACTTGATCGAAGAAGCATTTGAAGGGGACCACGCAAAAAATTGTACAAAGGAATTGTGGGAGGGGGGAGGGGGTTTTGGCTCTGGACTGCGTGCGCAGTCGTCGGAGGAAAAGCGATACTTTAAGTGATTTGCTGCCCCCTTCCTCGATTTTATAGACGTTATATAAAATATTTCGTCAATAATCCTCGATCTTTACCGCGGAGAATCGATCTCAAGGATAGCAAAACGAACGTTCAGAAAACGAGGCACTTGAAATCACATCTTCATAGCAGATAGTCGGAGCCATTTATTGAACGGGTCACGAAGAGGGATTTGAGTCCAAAATTGTGGCTTTAAACTGTTCCCATACATCTTGGCGGAAAAACTCCACTTCTGCAGAATACTGTAAAAATATTGGAAGTGAAACTCCCAACATCAGAACATTTAATAACATTTAGTCATCAGTTTTATTTCGCACTTAATCACACACATGGATGCGCAATTCTCACATAACACAGTCAATTTGATACCAATAGGCGAGAAACACGCCAGTCAGATTTATAAGTGCTTTCTAACAAGAAGAATCAGAGAACAGATAGAAAACTGTTTTTAAGAATGATTGGTACCAAAAAATTATGATTTTATATTTGTTTTAAATACTATTCAAATTGTAGACATTATTAACGAGTATTATTTCTTTTCGTAAAAAAATTTTATGTANTATTTGTTTTAAATACTATTCAAATTGTAGACATTATTAACGAGTATTATTTCTTTTCGTAAAAAAATTTTATGTAGCAAAACTTTGCAAAATGGCATGTAAAAATCACAATTTCAGTGTTTTTAGGGTGTACAAATAAAAAACTAACTCATCTATCGAAATGGGATAATTCACATTGTGATAAAATAACATGAGTTATTTCAATAAAGATGTTAAATCACAGTATAAAATAGCAATTTTTAAAANATCACATTGTGATAAAATAACATGAGTTATTTCAATAAAGATGTTAAATCACAGTATAAAATAGCAATTTTTAAAAATTGCGAAAACATTTTATATTAAATTTTAATTTGTAGCAGCCTATGATTTCTTAGTAAAATAAATTTTGCTAAGCGTACCTTTAAATGAATTAAGAAATGACCTTTCAGTCACTGTTCTTAAATTTTCTGTTAAATATTTTTGTTTATTTTATTTGTACATGTCAAAAACTAAAATTGTGATTTTAACATGCCATAATGCAATAACTATGTGATTTAAAAACAATTATGTGAGGAAAAAGTACTTCGAGTAATGTGTACTGGTTAAACTGTATTTCATGAAAATATAAAATAATGAATTTTTTTGGTGAAGAGCACTTTTAGTAATGGACTTTATAAGCCTATAGAAAATTGTTCTGTCACTGAACTTTAATTCGAATTTAATTAATGGTTTTTAAATTAAAATTGACTGTTTTTAAAGATGGTTTTTACTATCAGTGAATATGGTCGCCGTTACTTGCATTAAGTTGTGTGGCAGCCGGAAATGTTACTTTTGCAGAAGTCGCAGCAATGCACCAAATATCCTTCTTTCACGTAATTAAAGTCATTGTCATTCGAAAATTCGCCCAATGTCAGTCAATTATCAACTGTNCCAAATATCCTTCTTTCACGTAATTAAAGTCATTGTCATTCGAAAATTCGCCCAATGTCAGTCAATTATCAACTGTGTTTCTAATTACCCCTCGCTGGTATACTGTAACGAGGGCTTTAATGGAGTACTCTTTTTGCTGTACATTTGATAGTGTACTTTTTTTGCCCTATATGCCGTTTTCTTCACTTGTGATGTCCCTACAGATCCCCAAGTGTCATTTTCCGTTCGATTTCGTTTTCCTACATTAAGGTGTTTGCAACCACAATCACAATCGATGGTTTATCGCGGGAAAAGTTGGCTGGTTCGTAGTTGTACTAGGCACATACCAGAAAATTGTCTTTCATTACTGGATGCCGTGTGTGTATGAAACTACTTTCCTATTTCTCTGAACCAGTGAGAATTCTGATACATTCTGACTAAAGCTTTACGGGCATTGGCCACGAAAAAATTTCTTATTTTATGTTTGTCCCACATATTGCTTAACTTGTAGACATTGTATGCAACTACTTTTTCTCAGATTATNTATTTCTTATTTTATGTTTGTCCCACATATTGCTTAACTTGTAGACATTGTATGCAACTACTTTTTCTCAGATTATTTCTTTTAGATCATTAGTTTTTGCAAAACCGCATGTCAAAGTCAGAATTGTACTGTTTTTGTAATTTACAAATAAAATAAACCAAACTATTTACAGAAAATTTAACATGGGCAATTGAAAGTCCTTATCTTAATTAATTTTAAGGTATGCTTGGAAAAAGTTATTTTACAACATTTCAGGAGCAGCCACAAATAAAAAAAAACATGCCAATTTTACTTATTTTCAGCAATTCTTTGAAATTGCAAAAANATTTCAGGAGCAGCCACAAATAAAAAAAAACATGCCAATTTTACTTATTTTCAGCAATTCTTTGAAATTGCAAAAATTTTTCCTTGTACGATTTTATAGACGTCTTGAAGTAGCTAATGGTACATTATTTCAGTGTGAATTATCTCATTTCTATACGTAAGTTAATTTTCTTCATTTGTTCTTTTCTAAAACAGTAAAGNATTATTTCAGTGTGAATTATCTCATTTCTATACGTAAGTTAATTTTCTTCATTTGTTCTTTTCTAAAACAGTAAAGTTGTGATTTTGACATGCTTTTATGCGAAAAACATACTCTGAATACGTTTTTTTTTTTGCGAGGAAAGAGTTTTTAGTAATCATGTCTAAAAGTTGAACAGTATGTAGTAAAAATATATAACAATTTTTTTGTTGCACTTACGATTCATCAACGAGATACTAAGCCCAGTCATAAATGCATACCCCAATCACAATCATTAAATGACCAGGACGCTACAATATTTTGGAAGATTTGTTGGCTCAAGAAATATTCGCAATTTTCCATTGTCTCTAATTATATTGTAGATTTTAATAAAGACATATTCAAGAAAGTTTCTGCAGTGCAAGAATATTTCATGTAAAACTCTAGTATAATTCGAGAGTGCTGCTTGCCGAAATTATGATAACACGGGACGAAACAAATCTCGTTTACAAAATAATTTTCATGATTTTAGTCAGAGTCGAGTCATGTTGTAGCATGGTCTCTCCCTCAATCACAGCAGAGGGTAAACTACAGATAAAACTTCATTATTATTACGTTTATATGCTTCGAGGACCAAATATTTCATTATTTTAGTTCTTATGGTTACAATTTAACTATTTTAAAATTATGCGCTGTTCTTAACATTGCGCACACGCTTGATCGCAGTAGGATCCAAAAATTCTACCGTCTAGTTCACAGACTGACATTGAGACCATCATAGCGCAAAAGGCTAGATTGTATTATTATTATTATTTGCTTACAAACACCAAGCGTTTAACATGCAATAAACAATTTCTTAACACAAATAGTTTTAAAACTTGCACCTGGTTTTTAAAGTTAAGGGGTTCAAACACCTTCGCTACGGGTTCAATGATATACTTCATTTATACAGATCCATCATTATTTAGCAGTAGTGCAGGGAAAAATAAGATTAATATCTGGGCTATGTTCTGCAGTTAAAATGCGTCCAACAATTAAAACTATGTATATGATGTTAGATTATGGATTTGTAAAAGTGCACGGTTTATGTACGGGTCACAGTGAGCAATAATCTACGTGCAAGAAACTCTAAAGAAATAAACAGANGTAAAAGTGCACGGTTTATGTACGGGTCACAGTGAGCAATAATCTACGTGCAAGAAACTCTAAAGAAATAAACAGATAATTCGTTGGATTCACACGCCCCACTATACGGAGTCTTATCTACGTGTCTTGGATCGATATGACATATTATGTCCCATGCAGTCCCTCGCCTCTCAAGTAACGACAAGCCAATTCACCCCGTCTGCTGCTGCTGAAGAGAGGCATGAGTGTGTTGTCTCAGGCGCAGGCGAAGGAATGTACCCTCCCACAATCCGCCTCCAGCTCACGCCGATAGTGTCTCTGTCGTCTACCTTCGTCACGTACTCGGGATCTCCCCAGCCCACCTCTCATTACCATCACAGACAGCGCGCCTCAACTCTTGATCCCCGGGCAGGGCCTCCTCGACTCGGGCGACGACAATCTTCGACCGACACCTCTTCGTCATCGTNCCCTTCGAAGACACATTTGCTATTCATGAGGGTAGACGCACACATGTTCTCCCTTCTCCCTCTGTAACACCCTCTGCCAACCTGCCATCAGTTCTGATTATTTCAGGGTCTCCGGTGTCCCGTCCTGGTGTCGCCTACGCCTGACGTGTACGTGAACATCTGGGTCCCATCTCTCCCATCCAGAGGGGAACAATGGAAGACCGCCTGCACGCGCGCACGACTTTAACGACATTCGGCTTCATCTCCCTTGATTGTCGCAACGGCACCCGACAAGTTCTCGCAGACCTCGCTAATGAGTTGCCGCGCTTAAACGTCTAGCGCGAACAATCAGCCCCCGCCCGTCTCATTCAAGTGAATTCGGGATAAGCGAAAGGCAGCACCATCGCGTCAGTACGCCTGATTCACTTCATTAGTTCCGAGCTTTCACCGGTTCATTCGCGGCGCTTGATTCAGTTTGTATCCCATCATCGGAGCACATGTCTGCCCGGGGAGATTGCAACGTTTGGTTCGAACCACTGAAAGGCTACCCACTATAGCTTATGTCGTTAAAGCTGTGTAGGATTTCGAGCTGCCAAGTTCGAATTTCGGCTAAGCCATGGATATGTAATCGGTTGTTGTATCTATAAATAACAGAGTGATCTCGCTCCACTGCGCATAAACCCCCCCCCCCCTCCAACCCTCACGACATGAACGCGAAAGCGTTAATAAGCTCGATAAAATTAATAAATGAAATGCACTTGAAACCCATATATTAAAATGTAGAATTTAACTAAAATATGTTTAGCCAAAAATATTTAACATTTTCTTTATATGCGTGAAACTTATTTCTCTAGAATAATTATAATGGAATATTTTACTATTATTTCCTGAATGCAAGTTAATATTCAAAACACTTGCGAAAGTTTTTGTCAGAGATAATATGATTTAGACAACAATTAGGAGTGCAACAGTGTTAATTGATACGTTTCGTATCGCTCAACTAAAGCACAACTTCCCACACACATGTTAGGACTACAAGGAAAATTAATATTCGACCGAGAAAGCCTTGTCATAACTCATCAACAGAAGATACTGAAAGAAAAGTTAACAGTTTGCTAACAAAAACTACGCAGATTTTGAAGTGTTTTCACACTTTGAGTGATGTACACATTTACTGAGAATTAAGAAAANTACGCAGATTTTGAAGTGTTTTCACACTTTGAGTGATGTACACATTTACTGAGAATTAAGAAAAGCTATAAATGGGCCTCCTATATTCATGATTGCATGGCTACTATAGTCCATTCACGATTTGTTCCAACTTTTTATGTAGCCCTGCTAAAGTTCTATTTCGAGAATATTCCTCCGCATCATGCAAAACAAAGCTTAACCGAGTCTAGAAAATTACACCAGAGGGACAACGCANATTGCATGGCTACTATAGTCCATTCACGATTTGTTCCAACTTTTTATGAAGCCCTGCTAAAGTTCTATTTCGAGAATATTCCTCCGCATCATGCAAAACAAAGCTTAACCGAGTCTAGAAAATTACACCAGAGGGACAACGCGCCGCATTCGTGCGCACTCAGTGTAATAATATTTCGCATAATAACTATACCTTATTTGGTGTTAACAACGCACCTATTTTATTCTTGCTTTTATTTATATTAATAATAAATAAAATACTATAATTTTGATATGAAATATAAGTAAAAGTCCACTTTATCCAAAAATAAGGTACTTTTGTGTTAACACAAGTATAACACGCTTGTGAGAGAGTGTAGAAATTTGGGCGGCTCTTCAAAGCGCGATTTTGAGAGCCAATGAGGGTGATTTAGGTGAGTATGGGGCAATGCCGGAATGAAAGGGTGGGGGAAACGGGATATGCCAAAACCCGCCGACCAGTGGCATCGTTCGGCACGATTCCCACATGCGAAAATCCGGGAGTGACCCGACCGGAGATTGAATCCGGTTCGCCTTGGTGGGAGACGAGCAGGCTAACCGCTCAGCCACCGCGGCCCCAGAACGCTCGTGATACGTAACATATTTAGGAAACAACCGAGAACGTCGTGAAAGGGGTGATTTTTTCAAAGGTTTGATTCAGAAAGTGTGAAGAAACCGCGAAAGGACCATAGTTGTTGGTGTCTTTATTCGAATATACAGCCGTAATATTGGTCCGCACAGCACCGTACACGCATGTTATACCGTACAACGTCCATTCATATCTGGTCTCTCCCAATGCAAGCGTCGGGTCGAAAGTTTCCTAATGAAATGGGCATTGCTACATAGCCTAAGTGAGCAATTTACTCTTTGATTGTTTCTGACGTAATAGTACTATATAGAGCACCTCATAAATAGGTACCCGCAAAATTAGCGCTATTTTATAGCCGGTGACTAAACTCCAAGACGTGTATACTTGATTGACCTCTGCCATTGTCTGGAAACTCGTGTGACACGCCCCACCGACGCTTCCAGCCAAAAGTGAAGCTTAGGGATTGAACAACTGATGTACAGTGGAGCGATCACACAGGTTGATGACGCCGTATAGTCACCAATAGCTAATGAAAACATTAATTGTTTCCATGTAGGTATAAGACAGCACCAAATAATAACGCCAATTCCATAGGTCTCTTCTTGTGATAACGACTGGAGGAGTAATATTTCATCGCCCGTGTGTTCAAAAAATAATAATGATACTTTGTAATAGTGGAGTGGTTTCGGCTGCTCTTAACATCGGGGTCTCGAGAGCCAATGAGTGTGAAACGAGGTGAGTATGGAGCAGCGCCAGAATTCAAGGGCGGGGGAAACGGGATATCCCCGAGAAAACCCGCCGACCAGCGGCATCGTCCGGCACGATTCTCACGTGCGAAAATGCGGAAGCGACCCCACTGGGAATCGAACCCGGTTCGCTCTAGCCTCTGCACCACCGTGGCTCCCCGGACGACGTATTGTTGCGGCAAACTCCGTACAACTCAGTTGAATTCAGGCGACGCAAATTTACATCGCAGCACTCAAAAGTTTTAATGTGAAAGTTACGGATGAAATATGCAGTTGCTGTAGTTAACTTAAGTATGTTTTCACGCAGAGGAAATACCAGGTGGAGCAATACGTGCAGAAGAAGGAGAATAACAGGCAGTATGGGGTCATGGATCTGCTGCGGACACCGAACCTGCGCCGGAAAACGCTCATCATCACGTTCATCTGGTAAGCTTACATTTATTTTCATCCATCCCAGACTATATTGATTAAATTCTTCACACGCTTAGAGCCGAGAATTATAAATTTTTATATTTTTAATCTGATTTTTTTTTTTTAGGTAATATGATAGTTGCATAGTTGGTAGGTACAGGCTGTTCACAGTAAAGTGAGCAGTTTTGAGTTCCTAGTTACTTTTTCCTTTCAGTCATTTTTTTATGCTTTAGCCACCTTTTTAAATAGATATTGCCGTGTAAGTAATAAATACAGTGTGTATATTCCACTGCACTCGGAAGTTAACGTCTACGGTAAAAATAAAATATATTTATTGACTGTTATTCCAAATGCGAGGGCTTTCAAAAGTGCTCAATTTACCGTGAATAGCCTATAGTCAACAAATTTCTCTTGTCATCTGAGTTAACTACCCTAACATACAGAGTATTTCTACATCCCTTATTTTCTTTATTATCGCAAAGAATCAAAACTTTATAAGTAAAATATACGTATCTTAGTATTAGTCTTTGACAGTCAGCACTTCAGCGAACTCCGTAGTAAAATGTTATATATGAAATCAGCGTTTGCACGTATACGTATATCTCAACAAATAAAGGTTGTGGAATCCAAAGTTTTGCTTAAATTATTTTTCACTAAAAATAACTTTTTTAGAGCTGCCCTGCGCAGTTTCATCAAGGAAAGGGAGGAAATTACACAGCGGTATCTGTAGTTTAATCCATTAGCTTACATAGCGCCCAATAATATCATATCATAACAAATATAATTGTAGTCGATTCGCGATTTATTCANAATCCATTAGCTTACATAGCGCCCAATAATATCATATCATAACAAATATAATTGTAGTCGATTCGCGATTTATTCAAGCTTTTTTTAACAAACCTTTGAAAAATCACCCCATGTATGAAGTGTTTATTTATTTCCTAAATATGCTATGCACCNAATCCATTAGCTTACATAGCGCCCAATAATATCATATCATAACAAATATAATTGTAGTCGATTCGCGATTTATTCACGCTTTTTTTAACAAACCTTTGAAAAATCACCCCATGTATGAAGTGTTTATTTATTTCCTAAATATGCTATGTACCNCGCTTTTTTTAACAAACCTTTGAAAAATCACCCCATGTATGAAGTGTTTATTTATTTCCTAAATATGCTATGTACCACAGGCGTTTTATACCTCTGTTAACATAGAAGTGTGTTGGTATTTTTCGTTGAATTTAAAGTTTAACCTACATTTTATTTATAAATTAAAATTTTTAGTTTTTTAATAAATATGAATAAAACAGTGGGAAAATATGTGTGTTGGTAGCGCCTAGTAAGAAATAGTTTCCATGCAGAATATCATCACAACCGAGTGCGCACGAATTCGGTGCGTTGTCCTT
Source organism: Clitarchus hookeri (assembly GCA_002778355.1). Taxonomy (NCBI): domain Eukaryota; kingdom Metazoa; phylum Arthropoda; class Insecta; order Phasmatodea; family Phasmatidae; genus Clitarchus; species Clitarchus hookeri. Next base: position 1,262,344 of record NQII01000288.1, on the reverse strand, counting down.
TGGGGTAATTTTCTAGAGATAGTTAAGCTTAGTTTGCACAAGGCGGAGGAATGTCCTGGCAGTATAAATTTAGCAGGGCTTCAGAAAAGTGTTAAGTAACCGCGAATGGATTATAGCGAGAAGTTCAGCTACTAGGGAATGCATATCGCTGTCTTGGGAGGGTGCATCACAATGCTTCCTTATCGTGACCTTGAGGCTTTATAATTTACTAGGGATTCCTCTTAAATGCAGGATCTTGCGAAATTTTCACACATTTCGAATTTTACAAGAACGCGGCTCTTTCGCCCATTGATTTTCGAGTAAGAAGTTCAAGTAAAGAAGTGCACTGATTAGTTTTTTTNACAAGAACGCGGCTCTTTCGCCCATTGATTTTCGAGTAAGAAGTTCAAGTAAAGAAGTGCACTGATTAGTTTTTTTAGTAGTTTTCGGTCATGTGATACGTTGTGTTCTTGGGGAAACTGAATAAATGAGTTTGAAATGGGTGATAATTGCATAGTGCTTTGCGAGGGGCTTCAGTGATATCTGACGATAAAAATCTCTATAAACTGCTGCAGTACCATAGCATAAATACATGAAAATATAAACACGGAGTGTCTAACTTCAAATCTTCCGAAAGCAACGTAAATCGTTAAGAATCCTATGAGTCAAATAAGTACAGCTGACACTATAGAAAAGGTTTTAATTATTTTCTGAATTTAATTAAACTTATTCCATGACATACGCTGACTACAAAACACAATAAAACAACTTTTCCAAGAGATAAGTTGATTACGTACGAACTTCGTTCACATAGTCAAAGAAATAATTAAAAATAATTATAATTACCCTAAAATTTAATATTTTTAATATTGTGTATTTTTCTAGGTGATATTTTTTCTATGCAGGTATAATTCGAAATATTCCAGACGTCATTTGCCAGTGCATCCTTCCTTACTAAAACTTTGTAACGTAACTAATACATTTTTCTATTTATTAAAAAAATTTTAGCTACGTATCCTTTGATTCCATAAGTTGAATGAACCCAGGATAATATAATACGCTCTTTATATTCTAACGNTTTTTAGCTACGTATCCTTTGATTCCATAAGTTGAATGAACCCAGGATAATATAATACGCTCTTTATATTCTAACGTAAACAATAACACACCTGTACTAATGTAGACGATGAATTAGAAAATAAAAGATAATTTTAACGTGTTAGTAAAAGTCTAAATTTCGCTCAGTATTTTTTTCAGATATTAGAAAGTTTTAAAATATATTAAAGGCTGTTCACGGTAAACTGAGCATTTCTGAAAGCCTTGCTTCATTTCTAAATATATGCACATCGTGTTTTCTTTCACCATAAGTAATATTTACATTGCCACGGGCCTGATCACTTTATAAATGCGTTAGTCAAGCGAAACTGTAAAATTATCATAAAATTAAATATTTTATATATTTGCTAATTATTACAGAAATTAAAAGAATTAATTTCATTATTCATAAGTGTTTACATAATAATTTTAATTGAACGTTAAGACATCGAGCTACTTTCCTTCCGTCGTTACCACCGTTTCTATCGAGCGAGGTGGTGCAGTGGTCAACTTTCGGACTCGTATTAGGGAAAACGTGTGTTCGAATCCCTGTCTGACCATCCTGTTTTCGGTTTTCGGCTCGAATGGTTCCTCCTTCTCTATGCAATTTGCTCCGTCTCTAATGACCTANAATTAAAAGAATTAATTTCATTATTCATAAGTGTTTACATAATAATTTTAATTGAACGTTAAGACATCGAGCTACTCTCCTTCCGTCGTTACCACCGTTTCTATCGAGCGAGGTGGTGCAGTGGTCAACTTTCGGACTCGTATTACGGAAAACGTGTGTTCGAATCCCGGTCCGACCATCCTGTTTTCGGTTTTCGGCTCGAATGGTTCCTCCTTCTCTATGCAATTTGCTCCGTCTCTAATGACCTAGNGACCATCCTGTTTTCGGTTTTCGGCTCGAATGGTTCCTCCTTCTCTATGCAATTTGCTCCGTCTCTAATGACCTAGCTGTCTTCGAGAAGTGAAGCCCTATCTACTAACTTTACTGGGTGCTTATCAGTTAGTTTGCCTGCCCGTTGAAATATACAGGATGTATCTAAATTATACCGACAGACTTCCGCAGAAGATTAATCACGAATAAAAAGGTGAAATCGTATAGACGACATATTTGAAGGGCGGTATACGTCATTTAAGTTGGACCTGAAAAACTAATTTATTACAAATATTGGAGAAAACATTCAATATGGAACACTGGATGATGTGTAACGGATAAAATATCTGTAAATATCACAACACCTCTCTGCCACTCTCATCAAATTATTTCATGGACATTATCACGGTTACTACCCTTATTTTGACTTAATCTCCATGATGCTGCAGTANCTCTCATCAAATTATTTCATGGACATTATCACGGTTACTACCCTTATTTTGACTTAATCTCCATGATGCTGCAGTACACTTGAGAGTTAAAAGATGGATTATTAACCCGCATGTCACAATTAACTTTAAGCTTTATGCAGACACCCGGTGATTAATCTTGAATAATTTATTCTAATAGTTTTTAGCTTAAAAGCAATCATTAGTCATGTTTGTACACATAATTACAAANTAATCTTGAATAATTTATTCTAATAGTTTTTAGCTTAAAAGCAATCATTAGTCATGTTTGTACACATAATTACAAATATTTTCTTACGTGCAACTAACGTAATTATTCTGATTGTCCTGTTTGACAAAGGTTTACTTTCTTCCTAAATATTCTAATTCTAGCAAAATATTTTACGATGTTACAAAATATGCATTACAATTTCATAGATAACCTAAATCGTAGTTTTTTGGAAATATTGGTAGTGTGTGTACTACTTTATAATAAGTTCACACNAATTTCATAGATAACCTAAATCGTAGTTTTTTGGAAATATTGGTAGTGTGTGTACTACTTTATAATAAGTTCACACCGAGAGAAATGTTTATTCCAACCACCAATATACTTACTGTATATCGCAAAACATTTATTAAGAAACCCCAACATAATATTTCGTTCAGTAATCAAAACTTGTAAAGCCACAAAACTGATTTTGTTCTCAACTATTTGCTGGNCTCTCATCAAATTATTTCATGGACATTATCACGGTTACTACCCTTATTTTGACTTAATCTCCATGATGCTGCAGTAAACTTGAGAGTTAAAAGATGGATTATTAACCCGCATGTCACAATTAACTTTAAGCTTTATGCAGACACCCGGTGATCAATCTTGAATAATTTATTCTAATAGTTTTTAGCTTAAAAGCAATCATTAGTCATGTTTGTACACATAATTACAAATATTTTCTTACGTGCAACTAACGTAATTATTCTGATTGTCCTGTTTGTCAAAGGTTTACTTTCTTCCTAAATATTCTAATTCTAGCAAAATATTTTACGATGTTACAAAATATGCATTACAATTTCATAGATAACCTAAATCGTAGTTTTTTGGAAATATTGGTAGTGTGTGTACTACTTTATAATAAGTTCACACTGAGAGAAATGTTTCTTCCAGCCACCAAAATACTCACTTTATATCGCAAAACATATATAAAGTAGTCCCAACATAATATTTCGTTCAGTAATCAAAACTTGTAAAGCCACAAAACTGATTTTGTTCTCAACTATTTGCTGGGNCCCAACATAATATTTCGTTCAGTAATCAAAACTTGTAAAGCCACAAAACTGATTTTGTTCTCAACTATTTGCTGGGCCACTAATTTGATTGCCTTCATTCGAAAATACCACTCGAGAGTTTGTTTATAATTTTGGTGACTATTAGGATAGTATCGGTGCTTGTTAGTACATGTATTGATGCTTAATAATTATAAAAAATTCCCAATAAAAACATGTTCAACAGGAAACTAAAAAGTAAAATTGTAAAACTTGGAATATTTATTCACGTACGTTGTCCGGTATCTGATCTGTCTGTATTTGAAAACATTCTTTCCTCGTCAGTAGTCACTTTAGTTGAGGTTTCTAGGGCGCATTGCTTGGACACAAACCACCTGGGTTCGAAGCTTGGTAGGGCTTTCACTTCTTCTTTGATAATAACCGAAGCCGTTTAGTGTACGTAGAGCCAGCAAACAGTTCGCTGCACCAACCAAATCTTACAGTTCGGGACAAACCAATAACAACAAAATAATTTGGTTCCAGCAACAAAACAATTGGTTGTCCGTATACAAACATTTAGTTTTGTTGCGCCGAACAAATTTGATTTAATTTAATGAAATACTTTTCTCGGTGCAGCGTATTGTAAAGCGGATACAAATGTCCTATTGGTAGCCACTGGTTCTTTCCAAATGTAGACGTTTTGTCGTGTAAGTAAATAGACGCCTCACAAAATGTTTGGACTATCGTGAGATAAGACAGTTCGGGTGGTAGGACTTAATGTAGTTCTTTTGTGGTCAACAGAGAGCGCACTAACGCATTGAACATGCCTGGAACAAGTTGGAAAACAGCAGTTTATAATCGTCCACGACCTCCAAAAACACTTCCACATAACATAAGAGCTGCCCAGATGGAACGGGACCTTCGTCCGGAAGACGACGTCAACACATTGATCGCAAGCACGTCACGGCGTGTTAGGGACCTGTACAATGCACACGGAAGACATACACGGTACTAAGCTGCAGTGGGAAGAAAGAAACCCTCCTTAGTCAGAGACACAATTGGGCTAATTTTGTTGTTCTTTAGTGTTTATTTGTCCGTGGTATTGGAAAATAGTTTTTTTTTACACAAACACTTTGAATTTCACGTTTTGCATCGATACCGTCGGCAACGCAGAATGCACGAACATGTGAGGCTGTGCTTACTTTGCGTGCATTCTGCGCGTATTTCCTCAACTTACTGACTTGCATGCGATGCTTAAGCATGCGAGTCAGTCATTTCACTCAGTAAAGACGTACTTGTTAGTTCCATTGCATTGCTAAACTCGCACATTTTATTAACGTACACCATTTTCAAGGGTTTTTATTCGAAACAAATGTGATTGCATCGCTTGGAAAAAAAAATTGCTAAAACTTTATTACAGCTTATAAGAAAAAGCCTTGTACACCCACGGGACTTTTCGTTTAAACTTTGGTATTATTGTAAATAAGCGATTTTCCAGTCGAGGATGGAACGTCCTTCGTGCTATGGTAAGGAAGAGCACTGCTGACAAGGTGTGTGTGTTATGGTAATAGGCGGCAGGTCTGTGTCGGGTGTGTGTGTGCGCAGGTTCACCAACACGAGCGTGTACGTGGGGTTGTCGTACTACGCCCCGGTGCTGGGCGGAGACGAGTTCTTCAACTTCTTCCTGGCGGGGGCGGCGGAGCTGCCGACGTACGTGTTCCTGTGGCCCGCCATGGACTGCTGGGGCCGACGCTGGACCCTCTGCTCCTCCATGGTGGTGGGCGGGGCCGCCTGCCTNTGTGGCCCGCCATGGACTGCTGGGGCCGACGCTGGACCCTCTGCTCCTCCATGGTGGTGGGCGGGGCCGCCTGCCTTGCCACGCTGCTCGTGCAGAACGGTCAGTGCGCACTCCGTCACGCCTTGCTACCCACCTGTTCACGGTCAACTCACCACTTTTCCAAGCCTTCTCATCTGGAGTAATAGTCAACTAGGGTATATGCACAAGNTGTGGCCCGCCATGGACTGCTGGGGCCGACGCTGGACCCTCTGCTCCTCCATGGTGGTGGGCGGGGCCGCCTGCCTCGCCACGCTGCTCGTGCAGAACGGTCAGTGCGCACTCCGTCACGCCTTGCTACCCGCCTGTTCACGGTCAACTCACCACTTTTCCAAGCCTTCTCATCTGGAGTAATAGTCAACTAGGGTATATGCACAAGTAGTCGAAATCCTAAGCTCGAAATCTCAGTTTTGCACTCATATTTCCGTTTGTTGTTAAACTCGCAACTTGCAGTTTCGTTTTCCTAGTTCATCTGCTTCTTATGTTACTCTAGTAATTGTCTCAAACGTATAAATTGTTTGACACTATTAGAAAACCTACATATTCTAAAGCCCGTGTTTTGCATTAGTAGTTGACACTGTCGAAAATAGAATGTGCCAGTAGTCGACATGGGTGTTTGGAACGCATACAGGGTTCAGAAAAACGTTAGAAACACCTGAATAACTCGTTTTATTTTAACATGATTAATTTTATCTACAATATTAGAGCTCATTCTTGTTAAAGGAACTGTCGTGTTAAAAATAACGTGCATATTGTTGGCCCACAAAATAGTTTTAGGGTTGGTAAACAAAATCTGTACCACAAGGTAGGTAACTGAGTTTATTAAGTGCATTAATTATAAGTAATACACAACTATTTATAATACACAGGCTCTTTATTTAGAGGGTTGTACCTAATACAAGTAAATTAGAGACTAGTTCTTCAATAAAACACGGAAGAACTATTAGAAACTCCAATACAAAAACAAACACTCTCAGGAAAGTATATCAACAATCTACGCTGACGGGATGTGGAAACTGATATCTAGTATTTAATGAATCTCCTCCAAATATCAGTGGCCTAGAGATTCCTTCTATTACTTGATTTGTATTTATAATTCGTAATGTCTAACCTGAAATAACTATATCTGAGCAGTTCAACAATTTTGATTTTAGCCACTCAATAGGTAGTTTATAAGCCTTGACAGAAAACATTAGGGGGATTCAGTAGTCGACATGGGTGTCGACCACTGCAAAATGTTAAGAAATGAGCTCTAGTAGTCGACACCCTCTCACACCTTGAATAATTAATGAATTCTAACAACCTAAGCTGCAATTTAGGAGCAAAACAACCTAATATGAAGATAAAATGAAAGCATTCACAATGGAAAATGTTTTTCGGACAAATAAACACGAAGTTAATCTTACCTTCCTTGTCAGCAGACCGTTGTGAACACACCACTTTGACGACTGATCAACAGTGCAGATTCAACGGTCACTCTTATCACATTTTACCCGCCAATATCCGCATGGCAACCATTGTTTCTCATACAGGAGGCATTAAGTTTGACGCCACAAATAAGATAATCGCTAAACAATGTTCTTAAGCCGTATTATTTGGTGATACAACCCACAATGTCGACTACGGGTACACTCAACTACTGGTGCATTTACCCTACTGTGTTTTGTCGCAGCCTTAGACGTCTTCCGAGTCCGGTGGCATGGTCGCGTGACATTATATATTTTAAAAAACTGTCGAAGGATTAAAAAAAAATTACTCAATTTTCCCTTTGCGCATAAAACTCGTGTAACCATTCAACAATAGAAAATTTATCAATTAACGATTATTATTAAAAGAATTGCGATACTTTCATGTTTAAATGATTTATATTTCTTATGGAAAATTTCGACAGTTTATTTTACAAATGTAGATTCTATATTTCGTGAATCTGTTCCATTAAAAGCATTTTTAAAACGTGATGAAAATCTGTCTTGAAGGAAAGAGGGCCATGAAGAGATTTTAGACCCCTCGTTGTTGTTTCAGTTTCCCTTCACAAACTTTCATTTTTAAAACATTTANCTCGTTGTTGTTTCAGTTTCCCTTCACAAACTTTCATTTTTAAAACATTTATGTCGTATTTTTTACACACGCGTTTGTTTCGTTTCGACACATTTCATATGAAAAAAAACTTATACCAGGAAAAATATACCATATAACATCATTTACTGACCTCCAACTGTATTAAATGTACGTAAAGTATGTNAACTTATACCAGGAAAAATATACCATATAACATCATTTACTGACCTCCAACTGTATTAAATGTACGTAAAGTATGTAACCCTACAGTTATACTATGTGAAGTCTCTGGCGCCCCTTAGTGATAAGGGGGAGGGGTAGATGCCCCACCTTGTGTTGTCGCTGAAACTTTTGAGGGAATGGGTTATTACAAAAGTATTGTACGCCATACAAGAGAGCCGTGAATGTGGAGTAACATGCGGCAGCAACAGGATGCCAGCCAGAAGAGTATTGTCGAGAAGGGAGAGGGGGTGGGGGGAAGGGGAGAGAGAAACCTCTATAGTCTGTTCATGGTTACTTCCAAGTTTTCCGGAGTCCCGCTGAAGTTCTACTTTCAGGCTATTTCTCTGCTTCATGGCACACAAAGCCTAACTAAGTCTAGAAAATTACGCCACTGCGACAAAGCACCGCATTGCTCACTTTAATAATATTTTGCATGATAACTATTTCTTACTAGGCATTACAGACACGCCTATTTTCTCCCTGTTGTCTTAGTATCAGTAAGTAACAAATATTATAAATCATGGATAAAAATACAAGTAAAAGTTCAATTTAACCAAAATTAAGATATTTTTATTTGAACAGGAGTACGAAACTCTTGTGATACATGACATGTTTAGGAGACAACCAAACACGATGTACATGGTATGATTTTTTTAACGTTTGATTTAAAGAGTGTGAAGGCACTACAAGTAGACTATAGCTGCTGTGGCTTTGCTGTCGGTGATAGTAAAGTCCGCAGGAGGGTGCCAGCACATTCGCATTCCGCCGCCGAGCCCAACTAAAAATTGTGTTTGATAAATCCTGCCGAACATTTTATGTGTATTTTGAAGAAATTTTACAAATTTTAATATCATATCAAAAGTGATTCAATGGAACAAAAACTTATGGCGCAATATTGAACGTACCTATCAAGATTGTTTCTTAAATTTCGCTTCAAACTAATTTTGTAAATTTCTTTAAATGTAATTGTTTGATAGCGCTAAAATGTTTGTTGGAATCAAAAATATACCGGGCAGCGATTTTCTTGAAATAAGAAACCTGATTCGTCTTAAGTTCTGCCCTTTTTTTCCCCCCCACATTTATCGTAAAACTTGAAATTTATTTATAAACGAAAAATGCATGAATGACCTAATAACTTATTTATGGCAGTCCAGTTACATTAAAAATTCCTTTTAGCTGTAGTCAAATATTTTACTTGGATGCCATTTTAAAATTTGACACAAGATAAAAATTACAATTGTAACAATTGCGCTAATGTTAATTTTGAAAGTTAGTTTCCCATTTATTTGCCTATTTATTGAGCCATTATTTGTTACATTTTCACATAAATGAAAGTATGTTACGAATGTATAAAATCTTTTTGACATTTGGACAGGCTTAATTTATGTTTTGCTGCAGCAAATATTGTTCATAATTGGTAAATTACGGAGCTTATTGTAAGGAGTACCGATGGGCGAAGTGACCTATGCAGGTAATATTGCGTTTGTAATGGCGGCCACACAAGTGGCAACACCTCTATGCGGTTATACAAGAATGGCTGCTGCAATAAAGAAGCGATGACTGATGGATTACAACGGACCGTAGCCGTGCGAGATCAACGTGATAGTCACCCAGTCATCCAAGTCCCTGTAAAAAAATACTGTGACCGGATTTTCGGCCATAAAAATCTGTTCATTATGCACACTAACCCAACACCTACGAGCGGCAATATAACGAAATATATGAAACACTAAATGGCCATCAGATACATCTGCACTTTACGTAATTTAAAGGCAAACTATTACCATAAAGGAAAATAAGTGTTACAGAAATATGTAACGATTTTGTATAATTAGAAAATATTACAATAAATGTGCCAAAGTTAGCCAAGACATTAAAAATTATTTTCAATATCTTTTCATATATTTAGCTCCTAATTTACCAAAACACACATATATTGTTGTATATATGATAAATAATATTATAAGCACAAAGTATAGACTATTTAATTGAAAATATTAACGACAATTTGTCTCATAACTCAATAAATAGTTACGTGGGCCATTCATTGCTACGTTTGTCGTTGATGGAAAGAAATGACCTAAACTTAGAAATTTTCATTTCAGAAGGCAGGAGAGTGCAACAACCAAAACATTGCTTATTATACTGTTTTTAACCCTAAGCATGTTCGATGCATGCATTACAAGAAAAGGTATACAAATAAAAAAAAACTTCTGCTGTCTTCAAACGCAGTTTGAAAGTGCAAATACTCAACATATTGAATTGCGTTTAATCGATCAAACAGAACATGTTATTTGAATTACTTCAGGCAAACACGAGGCCCATGTGAGTGTCGCGTTTCTTACGTATGAGTAAGATTTGTTATCTACCAGTTATATTTCCGCATGACAGTGGACAGGTTAAACAAGGATATTACCTTTATAAGCTGTTCACGGTAAACTAAGCACTTCTGATAGCCCTGCTTGAGGTTTGTTTGTGTAGCAATTGTGTATTCGTCCGCCATATGTAACATTCACATTGCCATCGTCATTTACACTTTATTCATGCACCGGTCAAGTGAAACAGTGAAATTATAAAAAATGTCAGTAGGCCTACTTTAATTATTTGCTCATTCTGAAACTTATATGCATTATGAAAACCAGATATAAAAGAAGATTTTCGTATTCACAAATATTTATCTAAAACTTGTTACCAATGGGACACTATTGATATTAAGCATAATGGCCTACACAGACACAAGTATTACGGAATGTGACGGTACTTAAGGCGCCCGTCTACCTGGCGCTTGAACTGCGTTGCAGAGTGTTCGAAATACACGTTTTTCAACTAAACTATTAAGCGTGCGTCCAACGTGCTGATCTACGAAAAGAACACACACTTCAGACGAGAGCTGTTAAGTACTTTCAAAATATCCGTAAGTACGTTAGAAACATCAATTCAGAGTACTCCAAAACCGCTAAAAAACGGCCTTTCCAAGGCGCTGTAGCTCAAAATGCACGCATCAGATACATACAAAACTACTATAGGGGCCTGCATCGAACCTTCCTAAAGACTTCCGACTAATAAAATAATATGGTCACCTCTGAAAGTCCCATAGGTACACGCAGCACGACGAGAACACTGCACGCCAGTTCAGAGCCTTGCGCTTAGCGGCGATGGCGTACTTGATGCGCGTGGCAGTGTCGCCCTTATCGCTCCCGCGCTTCTCGGCCTAAACGTGGGAAAAAGTTCCAGGTAGACGGGCGCCTTGAACGTAAAATGAGTGCAAGAAACAAGGATAGTATAATGAAAGTATTTACTAAACAATAATTGGGTTTTGTTTTTACAGTAATACAATAAGGTAATGTGGTAAGTACTTAACAACAAAACATTTTTTTTTGTTTGTTTTGCCTGAGAAACCTACAAATATAAAATAAACCATTGTTCCATTTGCAACATTTAAAATTCTAAACGTTCAATGACTAATACGTGCTGACAGGAAAAAGGGAAAGGAGCGGGAAAGCCATCTAAATATAAGTGGGAAACAAAACCTCTCCTGGCCGGCCCACGACTATACCAAAGGCAATGAAAAATAACCGGCACGACGCACACGAATGTAGCAATCAAAAAGAAGGTATTGACGAATTACAATTAAAAATGGTACCCTATGACTTCGGGCTTGATGCGCACCTATCGAAACTCAACAAAAAAAAAGAACGAAAACATAGGAAAAGGTTTAAGGGGAAAAGGCGACTCAATGTAGTAGAACGTACCAGCCTGCCATCTCGTACCTTACAGTAATAATCATACTAGTTTGCTCAGACATAACAGAAATATTACATATTACTGGCAGACGAAAAATTACAGTACTCCGTGAAAAACACGGTGATTAAGTGCACCATGAACTATCGGCGAAAGCCGACAAAATGTCTGCCTCCGATAATAACATATTAAAAAAAAACCAAACTGCATACCTTGGTGCACGTTGCCGTAGAACCCTATAAATACTTATGCCGACCAGGAAAATGAGCTGAAGCATCCATGACGACCCCGCAGAAGTAAGCGACCTCCCCCTCTTCCAGCGCGACGCACACTCCCCTGAAACGCGCGGCGTAAAGCTCATCGGCAGCAAAAGGGGCGAATTCAACACTATGGAACAGCCTCACAATCAACTGAGGCCTAGCTCAAGCTCTATCCGCCGAATATGCAGCTCGTGGCGTCGGCAGCGGTGACGACTGGAGCACCAGATTACACTCAGTGACGGGAAAATGTATGCACGTTCATAACTCGGCACCCAAAACTGTTCAGTTCAAGCAAGTTCAGACGACGAATAGGGTAACGTGCGTACGCCACGTTATAAACTTTTAATTCAAAGTTATCACATGAAACTAATTTCTCTCCGTCGCGTCGTTACCGACTTTACTGAGCGCATGCCGATTAGTGTTCCCGTTAAAATATATGCAGGTAGGAGCAGTGATATTTTCTAAAGGTTAATTTTAAAAGTGCTCAGTTATCCGTGAACAGTTAATAACGTTTAAGGATGAAATATTATTTAGTGCATAATGTGTGATGTATCAATTGTTTGTCCTTGGTGTTGCAGACACTAACGTGACACTTGTGCTGTACTGCGTTGGCAAGATGGGGATATCCTCCTCTTTCGTGGTGCTTCCCCTGCTGGCCTCGGAGTTGTACCCCACCGTGGTGCGGGGCCTGGGCATGAGCATCAGTTCCGTGGTGGGGATGCTGGGTCCTGTGTTCATCCCGCTCGTCAACTACTTGGTAACTCACACCAGCATTGCATCTCATCCAAGTGATGTTGCTTGATCGACATTCATATAGGGGAGAGCAGGGTATAGTGGCCACTCTAACGTAAAATGATTATTAAATCGTCTACTGTAAGTAAAGTAAAATTGAACAAATCACCCTTCTTACAATATAGTTTTTGCACAGACAACTAAATATTAATTTTAAAAATCACCCTTCTTACAATATATTTATCGTACAGACAACTAAACATTACTTTTTAACTGTTGCAAATTATTACTCTGTTGTTGAATTTTAAAAGTTTGTATACAAAATGGCTATTTTGCCTTGCTATGTCGGATGAAGTGGTTACTGACTGGTCACTTACGTTCTTCTCATTTAACAGTTTATCTCTTATATAATCTGCATCCATCAGCTGGGGACCGAATATGCCAGTGCAATGGTACGTTACAATACTTAAAACTCGTTCTGTTTTTAGCAGCACGTTTCCGGAACTCGGCACCACTTGACTTCTTAAAAAGATCCCTCCTGCAAGTCAAGTATGTTGTTACACACACGTCACTAAAGCAACATCAACGAAGTTCAGTAAACACAAACACGAATACAATGTAATCAGAGACGTAGATCCAATGTAGGTATTTAAAAAGCGCTCAGGTTACCGTGAACAGTCCATATATCACAGAATTTCCGTGTACACACTTGTCTCTGTCGAGTAGTACAACATGTGTGCATGGTGTGCAGGGCGAGGACATGCTGGTGATGCCTCTGATGGTGATGGGAGGACTCCTGGTTGCTGGTGGAGTATGCAGCCTCCTTCTGCCGGAGACTCTCAACCAGCACCTGCCCCAGAGCCTCCAGGATGGCGAAGAGTTCGGCAGGAAGTGGAGTTGGAGAGACTTGATCACCTGTTGCCCTCCCAGGTACATACTGTTCCAAGACGCCAGAAGGGCGTATCCGAGTTAGTGACGGATAAAGGTCTTCATAAAATAAAAGATCATAATTTGATTTATAATTTATTTATAATGGTATAACAATTCACTCAGCTATTATTTACACAACATCAAACTATAGCTACGGTGGTGAAAAATAAAAATGAACACCACTAGAGCAGTAACGTAGAAACACCATATACATATGGGGCATTGATAGAGGGCAGTACATGCAATGATTAACATCGCTGTGATGTGGACAGAGTAATATCCGCGTACTAGGCATAACGTCGCTGAGCCCAATACAACTGTAGTTGACTCGATGAAAGAGTAGTCTATTATTTCAAACATCTGTCTGTGTTGAATAAGTATTGTAGACATGCCACGACGGCATAGACGACAAAACTTCGAGCAATTAACGGACTTTGAACGAGGTCATATTGTGGGCCTGGGGGAGGATGGATGGACCTTCCAAAGAATCGCCCAATGCGTAGGATGTGAGGTGTTTGCTGTGCATCATTGGTGGTGCCGGTGGTCCAACGATGGTGCACATACTCGTCGACATGGTTCCGAATGGCAGCGGCACACGGATTCCCGCCTGGACCACCGCATCAGACGAGCGGCCATTGCTGATCGCACGGCGACCGTTGCACAGATAAGAGCCACTGTTGCACCCAGGATGTCAGCTAGGACCATCACCAATAGTTTGCTAGACCCTGGACAACGATCAAGGGTGCCGCTCGCCAGGCTTCCTCTCGCACCTCATCCCCATGCAGCCCATCTCGGATGGTGTCCGAACGACGCAACTGGAGGGATGAATGGCGCTAATTTGTGATGAGAGCAGATTCTGCCTTGGCACCAGTGACGGACGTTCGAGAGTGCCGCGTCGGCCAGGAGAGTGGCAACAACCAGAGTGTATACGGCAGCGACATACAGGACCAACTCTTGGCATCATGGACTGGATTTGGGGGGGGGGGATAGCTCACAATGACCGTACGCCTTTGGTATTTGTTGAGAGAACACTGAACAGTGAACACTAAATGAACATCATCCAGCCCATTTTGATGCCATTACTACAACGCACAGGAGATGCCCTCTTCCAGCAGGATAATGCCCGTGCACACACGTCTCGTGTTATCCAACGCGCTCTCGAAGGTGTTCGTCATCTCCCCTGGCCAGCACAATCACCCGACCTGTCCCCCATAGAACATTGGTGGAACATGATGGATGGGGCGGCGTTTGGTGCGGTGTGCAACGCTGGCAACAAACCTCCACCAATTGCAACAACAGGTGGAATTAGCACGGAATACTATTCCCCAAGATGACATCCGACACCTTTATGATCGTCTCTACGCACGACTGCGGGACTGCATCGTCGCTAAAGGTGGCTACACAAGATACTGACATTGTTTTTCAAGACACTCTGTAGCCTCGGTCCACAGGTGTACGACCCTGTGATAATTATCATATGCAGTGTACAATGTGTATAATTATTCCATACAACCTCCATTCAATTGGGATCATTGCGTCCAGGTGTTCATTTTTCATTTTCCACTAGTGTATTTCCACTAATACTCTTGTTATTCTCAGATAGCGCAATATTCATTACTATCTACAGTTTAGATGAAGTCCTTATTACTATCTCTATACTGGTTACAGTCACTTAATTCACACATTATTTACACATATTCAAACTACCTATTGTCATCATTCCAAAAGTCTGTCACTCACTCATCCAGTTCAGTAGTCCCTCCCATCAGTCCCACTCTCCACTGCAGCGATGCTCGCAGTCCGAATACTTTACTTTTGCTGGTCACTGTAGCCGTCACTCATTGCTTTGCGGTCTTCGCACACCTGGCGCTTAAGGTCGCACAATCCACCTAACTGTAAAGGCTTTAAACTGTCGGCATGGAGGCCCGTTGCGGCTTAAATACTCCCGCTGGCCCTATATAGTAGCTCCCCGTGCTCTGAGTCACGATGAGAGAGAGTAAGGCAATGACCAGAACATTCTTGCAGAGATAATACCAGTAAATCAATCCTTCCAAGGTCGGGATCGCGCGAGTCCCGATAAAATTACCTGGCATACGCGGCGGCTTGTTTTTTAAATCTCCGCGTGCTCCTCGGATTACTAGCCTGGTCTTGACTCAAGCCTTCGCTCGCTCAAGCGGGACGGAGCAAGGAAGCGATGCACAGCAGCAAACATGTAACACTACACTAAAGCTAGAGATAGTGATTCATCGCGAAAGTGCAGGGCAGCGTGTTAGGTTTCAACGTCCTATGCACACTTCTGCAACATTTCATTCCTTACTGGCTGCAGTACATGCGAGGTAATACACTGAAGAGCCAAAAAAACTAGTACACCTGCCTAATATCGTGTAGGGCCCCCGCGAGCACGCATAAGTGCCGCAAGACGACGTGGCATGGACTCGACTAATGTCTGAAGATATGCAGGAGGCAATTCAAACCATGAATCCTGCAGGGCAGTCCACACATCCATAGGAGTGCGAGGCGGTAGAGATCTCTTCTGAACAGCACGTTGCAAGGCATCCCAGATATGCTCAATAATCTGGTGATTTAGGTGGCCAATGGATGTGTCTAAAGTCAGAAGAGTGTTCCTGGAGCCACTCGGTAGCAACTTTCGACTTGTGGGGTGTCGCATTGTCCTGCTGGAATCGTCAAGGGTCCCATTTCACGCCAACTGCACACGCCCCATACCATGACAGAGCCTTCACCAGCTTGAACAGTCCCCTGTCGACATGTAGGGTCCATGAATTAATGAGGATGTCTCCATACCTGTACACGTCCATCCGCCCGATGCAATTGGAAACGAGACTCGTCAGACCAGGCAACGTGTTTCCAGTCATCAACAGTCCAATGGCGGTGTTGGCGGGCCCAGGCGAGGCGTAAAGCTTTGTGTCGTGCAGTCAACAACGGTACACGAGTGGGCCTTCGGCTCCCAAAGGCCATATCAATGATGGTCCGTTGAATAGTTCGCACGCTGGCACTTGTTGATGCCCCAGCATTGAAATCTGCGCCTATTTGATAAAGGGTTGCACGCCTGTCACATTTAATGATTTTTGTCAGTAGTCGTTTGTCTCGTTCGTTCACGATCTTTTTCCGGCCGCAGCGATATCGAAGATTTGATGTTTTACCGGATTCCCGATATTCACGGTACGCTCGTGAAATGGTCGTACGCGAAAATCCGAATTTTATCGCTACCTCGGAGATGATACATCCCATCTCTCGTGCGCCGACTGTAACACCACGTTCAAACTCACTTAAATCTTGATAACCTGCCATTGTAGCAGCATCAACCAATCTAGCAACTTTGCTAGACGCTTGTTGTCTTATATAGGCGCTGCCGACCGCATCGCGTTACTCTGATTGGTTCCATACCTCTTTTATTTGTATACGCACGCCTATACTTTTTTTTTTTTTCTCTCCAGTGTATTTCCTTGCTTGACTGGCCCAGTGAGTCTTCTGTTGTTCTGACACTGAACGTACATTATTCGCCTGCGATAAACTGCGGATGTGCAATTTCTTAAATGTGGCAGTAAGAATCTTCCAACTTGCATATTACATAATAAAACTTTATTTGATATTATTTTACATAATAACAGTTGTTTACTAGCAATTTCCGACGATATTATTTTTCTTGGTTTTTAAATCATATTGCAAACAGAGACAAGTAAAAGTTGTATTTAATCAATGGAAATTTTGAAACGCTTGTCATATATTACTTATTTAACAGTCATTAAGTGATTTCTTAAAGGTATTATTCAGAAAATATGAAGATACCATGATTTCACTATATAAGTGTAATTCCTATAGGAACCAAATTTATGTATCCATAACCCTCCTATACAGGAAGTGCGTTGCTTTCAATCAGACAGGGTGGTTGGTACCATCTAAGTACTGGTAAAGTAAATCGAATGCACACGGTGGTGTAGTGATCGAATAACTCGCCTCCACCTTGCTGAACTGGGTTTGTTTCCTGGCGGGGTCGCACGCCGTACGGGTGATGTTTATCGCTTTATTCCCGTTTTCCACACCATTGCATTCCATTTCTTCGCCTCTCTTCATTATGATTAACGATGAAGGCCACAGTTGTTAGTTGGGATCCAAAATCACTCTCTCTCAATAGAAGTAGTCATGCCAACATAACTGGCATTTAAACGTTATGTCTGTAATTGTATGACCACTGTACGTATGATTCCAAGGGGCAAAGGCTGGCAACTATCATTGGTGGGATATGCTGATGCCAGCAAGTATGGGCCTCTAAATAACATAACTCCACCTGTTTCAGAAGGCTCTGTTAGCAAATCTTAACTCCACATCCTAGTGGTGGCCTTCGGGTACACACTTCCGTAGTACAGACGACGCCGAAGGAATGGAACCATCGATAAAAGTCAGGCGCCTTAAAGCGAGGCATCTTGCTTAAGGGAAAGAAATACTTGGCAGAAGGCCAAAGGGGTGGGAAGATGCTCCAAAATGAACTGAAGCCAGCTCCTCTAACGGAGTAAACATTATACGAATCCTGGCCCTCCTAGCAGGAGGTTGTGTATTAGGCTGATGAAGTGTCGCGTAAAAACTCTGTTACTCAAGTGTGTCATAGAATAATACAGGTTTCAACCAATGACGACGAGTAGGCAAGAATAAGAAAGATCTAGGAGGACATAGTCTGATTTTCGAGACCAGAAAAGGCATAATCGAATAATCCAGGGGAGTTGATGAAGACATACAGTGCCTACTGCAGAACACTTAGTATCTACCGTAGAGAAGGTAATACCTTATACATAACTTCAACAATATTCCCATTGTTCCTACAATAACTAAACCAGCTTATACTAACGTGAAGTTGCTTCTACCCTAAAATCATACTACACCTATATTCAACAAATTTACTTTTCAGTGCAGTCACTTCCCCATAAGATCCGGCCTATCTGGCGAGAAAACTGCGTTGCACAGTGTTTGAAACAACGTTTATTCAACGCAAACTACTAAACATGCTCACAATATTTTCCGTTAAAAAAAACGCACTTCACATTTGAATACAACGTCCAGCGCATCTCGCATTATTGGCAAAATTATTTTGAACCCTTTAACGTAGCCAAAAACTGCATTTCTAAACCGCTGCATCTTGAAATATATTTTGCGAATATCTGCGAAACGTGTATAGGGCCTTGCACTGAGCTTCACTACCAACTTTCCAAAAAAAAACATAGGATCAACTCTTAAATGTCCGTAGTTGGTGCATCACGAATAAAGACATGGACGTAAATGTATAACTTAGCGCATAGCTGCAAGCTTCTCCCTTACCGCTTCCCTACTTCTGTGCTTCTAACTCAGAATATTGGTCCAGGTAGATGGATGCCTTAATGGAACATTGGCCACTGCTCATGTTGACTACAAAATATGACCAAGGAACATAAAATGAGATTCTATCGAATATAATTATATAAAACATACAATGAAATCCTGTGGTCATATACAGACATGTTTATATTTGATATATTTTCTGTAACTTTTATTGTGTAGTTTTTCTTTGATTAAATTTTGTAAAGTACATAGTGCACAGACAAATTCTTATTATATTCGGAAAAGTACCAAACTCAATTACACTATTGCCATTAAACTTCAAAAATCACTGCTTATCTACTTTCACCAGAAGCACAGTAATTCTGTTTTGAAATTATTATTTTTTAATGATATTTAGTTTTCAAAAATGAATTAGGCACCAAACTTTTGATGCTTAAATTAATAAATGTATTGGTTTTGCGTATTTTCTTTCAAACTATAAGTTAAGTGCGTTGTCTCTCGTTGAAACTACGCCTTCCACTCATATACATTCACTGATGGCGTACTTTACTTCGCGAATTTAGTTTTAGTTTGAAACTGCATGTGTTCACGTGTAAAACACTCAAGTATACGCCATCAATTACCACTTTTGTCTCCTCCAATGATTTGTTTTTTTGTTTTTTTCATTCCTTAATTCCAAAGTAAAATGTGTTTCAAAAAAGCTGATTTTTTTAATTGTACTAATGTAGCAATACATATTAGTAGATTTAAAGATTGCGAAATAAAATCACTCCAATATATTTTAAGGTTTATTTTATACATCACATTGAATAAAATGTTAAACCATTGTTTTCTGTCTCAATGTGTGTACATTGTGCACTTAAATCACATTTTCTTGTTTGGTCCAAGAGAGAAGTTTAACTTGCACGATGAACTAACGGGCAAGAGGTGTAAAAATGTAAACAGGCGATTTAGCTTGAAACCTGTAATTGATTAAATTACAAAATTGTCTTTTGAGAAACCAAGACCATCAGAAAAAGCAGCTACTACACTTTCGAAAAAAAAATGGACCTTTTAACCAAGTAAAACCGGACGTTCGAAGCTGGCATTACTGTTTCACTACATCTATACATTTTTCCGCACGGGAGTAGACTAAAATTGTGTTCAATTTTGTTGGAAAGGAAACGCCGTATTGTTTCAGAAAATTTCAAAAATAATTTTGCAAAGTACTTTAATAAATTTACAAATATAATTTTAGGGCCATCATGTACAAGTAGAATTATTGCCATTCTATTTCTCGCAGAAATCTCCAACTCCAGTAGTCGTTATTAAACGTAATTTTATACCTTCGTGTTCATTCGTTGCCCATGTTCTAAAATTTATACAAAGGTCTGAATAAGTCGAGATTTTTCTTTCTAGAGTACAATATTTTGTGAGAGTTTTGTCTGCAACGAAGCCACGAAGACTCGATGGCCACTGCACACGCCTTATAACGGCGGTGACAAAGGTCTCACTTATCTGGGCGCAACCACTAATTTAAAATTTAAGATGTGTTAAGTGTGCCAAACCAGTCCCCTGGTAGCCTTTCACTACATTAAGCAAGCAGAGAGTATGTGGAGGCTATAAAATTCTTTAATTTTCCCTTTTCGTGGGATCGAGAGCCGGGTGGATGGACTGGAGATCATTAAAAAAGAGAAATCGCTTGGAAGAAAATGTTCTTTTCTAACACCATTGTCTGCCTTCTTCTTCTTTCCGTCATGGAATGCACTGAGAAATTTACACCGACTCCACAGCGCCAAGTTTCCCTAGAAGATTTTTTGCCAATGCATCTTTTAGTAACTGTCATTACTGTACAAAATATCCACCTCTTTTTTTTTTAATTTAATAAATCTCTTAACTTGTGAATCATGCCTGAGAGCGTTATTAATAAAATACCTTTCCTGGTACAATTATACACATTTTTGAAAGTGTAGTTTTCTCTCTTTCGTTTTTTTCCCTTGTCATTCACGGTCTAAGAGGTTAGATAAAAAAAAAGGACGATGTAGTCTAAAACTGAGATAGCGAGATATAATACAGTGTTTAGTATAGAATATCGATTTAACAGAACTCATGCATATGAAGAAGTTTCTTGTTATAATATATGGCACTGCCACCGCCATCAACGTGAACTGACGCATATGAGCATGTTTTTTGTGTAAAAAAAATAACACTACCATCAATTTAAAGAAATGTGCGTACAAATATTTTCGCTGCTACATTTTACTTCTAGTAGGGTCACTAGAGCAAAGTTATCTATGATTCAATAATAAGCCATTATATTATCAAAGAAATAATTTTTATTTCACCTAAATTTGATTTTGAAAACAATGTGTACTTCAAGAGAAGAAAAGTCTTACTATTGCTTCTGAAATAACCCGAATTAAAAGCGTGTTCTCGCCCATGTCACTCAATTTGTGCGAGAGATGACTCACTGGAGTAAGAAAACAGGACATGAATATCTTTTTTTTTTCACGCTTAAGCCTCTTAATAATTTCTTACATAATAATTTGTATCAATTTTTTTTTCAGAAATACATGAATAAACCCAACATTCAAATATGCAAACTGTTTCACTAATCATACATTTTCCATATGTTATGGCAATTTAAGGTGTGTGAGATTGGTGCACTCTAAAAACGCTTTCATTGCTGCAATATATGAGTTGTTGCCGCAATGAAATTTATTATTCAACTACTGCAAAGTAGGTTTCCCAAAAACAATTTTTTTTTCTAAATATTAATGGTAATTATAATCTTGCATTTTCGTTACAATAGTTCAGCAGTGTTCTTCCTGGCAAGTCAATTGCTGTATTTTTAAGGATAAACGATTATTTTGATTATATAAGGAATTTGTTATTTTTTTATAACGTAGCATTTTGTCAGTTTCGTTACGTACTAGAAACTACAATGTACTAAAGAAAAGTTTTAATAATACTTAACACGTTCTTTTGGTACACAGCTTGGTTTGTTTACTGTAAACAAAACAAGCTTAAAAAAAAAACCGGGAAAAAAGACAATAGTTTTGGCACAGGCGTCATGGATAAAGACGAAAATTGTAAAGCTGATGCTAGGATGCACTCCAGATTCCTCTGCTACATGCTGGTCAAGGAAAATAAATTGTCCGGAATTGTTGGGGAATCAAAATGAAATAAATATCCTTGTCTGTGGAGATGCTGATGTAGGACGTGTTTTATTCGATAGTAACCCAATGTAATTTCTCGATAAGGATCTTTTAACCCATTTAATTATTGTGAGCGTTAAATTAATTTCATAATATTATATTATGGGTGCCAAAAGTAAAAACTGGGGTGATTCACCCCCTTCCCCGTCTCCCAACAAAATAAACTGGCCCTGTCTCACAAAAAACCAGTGTAGGAGGTTTCATGACTGTGTTTCGCCTTAGAAAATTCGAAGACCATAGTCTCGAAAAATGATCAAGTATTACGCATGTTAAGCAACGCAGTAATTTATTGAAAATGTCGCATGTAAACAAGGCTTGAAATTTAACCACAAACATGTTTCTAAACCAGAAAGACAAACTTCGGCAGTATATCCCTGGTGGTAAAAGAAGACGAATGATGTCTACAATCTATGGTCCACCTCAAAAAGTATGGACAGTAGATGACATTAAAAGTGGAGGGAAAGATGCACTTTACTTGATACTATATGAAAACACCTTGCAGTACATCAATGGCATTTAAACAGTAATATGTTAATCCGTGGTCATCACGTTGAATGTGTTATCTGCCCCCCATAATACAAACAATAGGGGTTACCACACTATTGCACCCAATAAAATATGCTGGGAAACGTATTACCACATATTGGGTACAAATAATGAAACACGGGGTCACAATACAGAACAAAGAATCTCTTCGTGCAGTTGCCTAACTCGCGTAGTATTCGAGATAATCACATATATTTATGCGGGAAATATTTCATTGTGAGAGTCTACATTACATTTCGTCACATTTCACTGCATGTCATTACAATCCATTCCATTACACATAATTTCATTGCATTACGATATATCACACGCCAATACATTCCATACGTCAGGAAAGCTTCGAAAAATATGCGCAGTCGTTATCCTCACTAACTTTGTGTAAAAGACTTCAATCGTCAAGTTTACTCTTCCTTCCCTTATTAAATATCGTACTAATTCTAAATGAAATATCGGCGATTACTAAATGATACAAACATACACTGCTTTGATACACGGGGTTATTTCCTAATAACACAGTTAATCCCATTACGAAAAATACAAACTCAACCGTTATGAACCATCACGACTCTACAAAACCAACATCCGACATCAGTATCCTCATGATTTCCCCCATTTGTGTATGAGGATTCTTCAGTAGGCCTGTAAGGACTATGGCCTTCCCCCTTTTATTTGTAGTTTCTACTCACGTGTGGCCCTTCTTGTAAAGCACAGATGGCATGACCATAAGACGAACGAAAACGCCAGAGGGGCGTATCCGAGTTCGTGAGGGATGGAGATCTTAACAAAAATAAAAGACCTAAATTTGATTTTTTATTTATTCATACGGCTATTATTTANTCGTGAGGGATGGAGATCTTAACAAAAATAAAAGACCTAAATTTGATTTTTTATTTATTCATACGGCTATTATTTACAACATTAAACTATCTTTGCCCACTATTACTTTTGTTATTCTCAGTGAGCGCAATATCTATTGTCTATCTCAATTATAATTAAAGTCCTTGCCAGTGTCTCTGTATTTGTTACAGTTCCTTAATTCACACTCATTATTTACACATATTCAATCTGCCTGTTGCCATCATTCCAAATGCTTTACACTCATGCATCCAGTTAAATAGTCCCGCCCGTCAGTCTCTCCATTGTACCGATGCTTGCAGTACGCAGACTTCACTCCCGCTGGTCATTCGACGCTCTGCTGGTTCGTTGTTTCGCTGTCTTCGCACAACCATTCCTCTCAACTGTTGGCTAGGAGACCTATCATCGCTTAAGTAGTCTCGTTGGCCTGATATAGAAGGTTCCCCGCACTCCGAGTCATGGTGAGAGAGGCTATGGCATTGACCAGAACATTCTTTCAAAGATAACCTCAGAAGTTCAATGTGCCCAATGTCTGGAGCTCACTAGTCATGATAGGCTTATCGCGGTGGGACGCGGCGGCTTGCCTTTGTAAATCTTCATACGCTTCTTGGATTATTGTTCTTCTGGCCATCACAGATTCCTTATTTCTCGCGAGCAGGGCAAGGCAAGGGAAGCTACGAATAGCAACAGGCATGTAACACTGCCTCCTTCTCAGACTTTGCAACATCTGGACCTTCGTAGAATGCAGGTCGGTCGATAAGAACAACCTTTGGCGTCGCCCGAGTTCCTTTACGACAAATCCGAAAGACGACATAATTCTTCTTCAGAATCCTGGAGCGACCTTCCCAACATTTCTGTAGCTTTGGACAGTACCCTTAGTGTTATGTGTTACTGGTTTCTATGAACACAGGGAATTAATAAATATTAGGTCATGTTTGCCCTATAACAGCGTTTCAGCCTGTTAATACTATTGTTGCTATTTTTCAGAGTTGGAGACATGTCTGCCGATGAAAAGCCTTCCTCAGCAGAATCGCCTCTTAGGGGGTAAGTTACAAGTCGGTTCTTTATGAAATTACGGAACACGTTTGACCGTGACGAAAATACGTAATTCTATTTCAAAGACGTTAGGTCCTGTGAAGATAAGGCGTGGAAGAATCAGTGCTCCCGTTAGGTATATTTGATTTCCACGAAAACCATAAGTACTTACTTGCAAACGAGTTTTAATGGGCCTTACCAGCGTCTGGATCGAGCAGGGCATTCGGCAATCTTATCTCATTTTGCACTGCACTGGAACCCAGAAACACTTGGCAAAGTCGGATGGAAATCACAGAGTACCAGCTGGTTACTTCAAAACAGTTTTGCTTATTAATGTCTCCCGTTTAACGCCTCTGTGGCTTGCCGAGGTGACGACTTANCTGGTTACTTCAAAACAGTTTTGCTTATTAATGTCTCCCGTTTAACGCCTCTGTGGCTTGCCGAGGTGACGACTTAAGTGCTCTATTAAAAAAAACATTAAATTGTTTTACGTCTTAAGCGGTTTGAAAAGATCACTTGGTTACACAATCAAGAAATCTGAGAAGGAAAGGTAAGTTAAGATTATTGCGAGTTAGTAGCTTCGAACTAAAATGTATATTTAGTTATTTACGTTTTTTTTTTGCCAGTGCTGACACAAGTGGCAGCTTTTCGAAACGCTATAATCATGAACATGTACATTTACATGTGAGAGAATTAACCTACAATAATACATCATAACATTCATGGAGCCAGAAATTTGGGATAAATTAGATTTCCGTGAGGAATAACAGTTGCCATTTATGTCCCAGATTTAATTTGTTGACAAATCAGACTTCCAATATTTGAAGGTTTGGCGAAATCATGGATAATTTTGCACAATTTGGATGATAAAACGATAAAGGACAATCAACATAATGACTGTACAATTTTTAATGCTGCGCTTTTTCCTAGTTCGTTGAAAATATGTTTAAAAGGTCTATAAATTTGTATTCTAAAAATTACTGACAGTTCACTAGAAACTTTGAAAATATTTCTGATTTAAAAGCAATACAACATTTTGCTTTGTCAGGTTCGTTTCACTGATTTTTATAGGGAAATCCCCATTTTTTTTTTCTCGTTTTATTTACGTATTTATATCTAAGCCCAGAATGCTCAGATAAACACGCTGCCGTGATCAAGTGAGATATGTGTTTTAGTTTATTTGAAATTTTTCCTGCGGTACTACTTGATAGATGCATGAAAGTGTATGGTATTGAAAGACTCGACACCACTATATTAACTACATATATGTATAATTATTTTCATTTAAAATATTATTATTAATGTTACTTATTTCAAATATCACCATTTGAAAATTTTTAGCATGCTTGTTTGAAATAGTGTCTGACATTGTTACTGTTGATGTTGTTTGAAATTTTTGTATTTATAACGATATCATCATCTCAATTGAGAATAAACATTATATTAGGGATCTACTAAGTTATGAAAAATAAATAAATAACCCACCTGAAGTGTAAACACTTTATAGTCAAAAACCAGCAGACATGCAATCACATGTAATTTTTTTAAATCCTGGATTTATGATACGGATTAACTGAAAGCCTGTAACTAATTTAGCGTTTCTTACAGTTGAATTCCATAGCCGAGGTCGGTAAAGTGCCTTTAGAATTATGGGATTAGTGTTCNTAATTTAGCGTTTCTTACAGTTGAATTCCATAGCCGAGGTCGGTAAAGTGCCTTTAGAATTATGGGATTAGTGTTCGAATCCCGAATCAGCCACGGAAGTGTGTCGGTCACGCTCTGTCGACGCATAAATGAAGTGAGTGGACCAACTTTAGGTGATAGTACGAAACGAGCATAAAAGTAGATCCTAGGCAAGGATTTTAAAAGTGCTGTGTTTACCGCGAATAGCCTATAAGTTTTCTTACTAAATCGCTCTCCATTAAACGTCCCCTCCTCAGTGGAAAAATTATAAAGCAATAATTAGAAATTTAAAATATTCTCAGTGTTTTATGTTTGGTGTCACGAGACAATTGTCGGTAAATAATCGCGGTGGGCATGTGGTCAACGCGCTGGCCTTCTAAGGAGGCAATCCAGAGTCGATATCCAACTGAGCAACACTCGAGTTTTCGCACGTCAAACTTCAGAGATGGGGGTACGTAACGAGTGCTACGCCGCTGGGTGTTATCGTAGACTAGAGGTGAGGTAGACCGACCTCGCTGGCTGCGCTCAACCAGTCTCCGTGTCCCAACATTGAACCGCTTTTCTGCCAATACGTTCAGCAAAAACGGCGTGGTTTGGATTTGAGGTTTACAACACTGTTTAGTAAACAAGTGCCTTGGCATGTTTGTATACTACGTTTAACCAATCTGAAATACAGTTAGATTCAATTCAAATTGGTGAAAGTATTTTGTACATATAAAAGGGCTTGTCTTTTGAAAACTGAGATATAAACAAAACGCGTTCAACACTGTTGACCATGTGACTTTGACAGTTCTGTTCCNCTTGTCTTTTGAAAACTGAGATATAAACAAAACGCGTTCAACACTGTTGACCATGTGACTTTGACAGTTCTGTTCCCTTGGGGGTGAGTCAATGTGGGGGTACATGCGCACAAGACGAATAAAGCGGTCTACCTCATCTTTAGTCTATAGGTGTTATCCACATCGTAGGTTACAACCTCTTTATGCTGTTACTACTACTCGTGTTGTTCGCAGTTAATTAGGCACTTTTTTTTTTACACATTTTCTATTCCTCCGCCAAGTGATGACCCGACGGCCAGTATTCATCGACAAAATGCTATGCTGCCCGTTATTATTATTATGTAATTAAATCATATATGAACCATTGTTAAAAATTTCAAATGTCAGAGATACGAACACTGCGATTTTCTGAAGTAGTTTATTTATGGAGCACTTTCTGCATCGCTGCCAACTTAACTGGGAGAATCCCAGCTAGTGTGTGCATTATTGTATATGGAATCAGAGTCTCCAAAAAAATATTTTTTTCTAATGTTGATTACAGTAGTGCCTTTAAATTTAACAGCTAACCAGCTATACGTAACTACGGTTACTTCTACGGCAGGTTGGAGCGATCATTGTTGAAAGTTTGGCAAAGGGAAAATTCTCGCCACTAGGTAAACGCTAGTGTCGAATGTGTTCCAGATTTTCTCTATTTTCTACGTTACAAAACAGGATAATTGCAATTATCATAAATAAATTGTAAAAAATATTTTNCTTGTCTTTTGAAAACTGAGATATAAACAAAACGCGTTCAACACTGTTGACCATGTGACTTTGACAGTTCTGTTCCTTTGGGGTGAGTCAATGTGGGGTACATGCGCACAAGACGAATAAAGCGGTCTACCTCATCTTTAGTCTATAGGTGTTATCCACATCGTAGGTTACAACCTCTTTATGCTGTTACTACTACTCGTGTTGTTCGCAGTTAATTAGGCACTTTTTTTTTTACACATTTTCTATTCCTCCGCCAAGTGACCCGACGGCCAGTATTCATCGACAAAATACTATGCTGCCCGTTATTATTATTATGTAATTAAATCATATATGAACCATTGTTAAAAATTTCAAATGTCAGAGATACGAACACTGCGATTTTCTGAAGTAGTTTATTTATGGAGCACTTTCTTCATCGCTGCCAACTTAACTGGGAGAATCCCAGCTAGTGTGTGCATTATTGTATATGCAATCAGAGTCTCCAAAAAAAATTTTTTCGAATGTTGATTACAGTAGTGCCTTTACATTTAACAGCTAACCAGCTATACGTAACTACGATTACTTCTACGACAGGTTGGAGCAATCATTGTTGAAAGTTTGGCAAAGGGAAAATTCTCGCCACTAGGTAAACGCTAGTGTCGAATGTGTACCAGATTTTCTCTATTTTCTACGTTACAAAACAGGATAATTGCAATTATCATAAATAAATTGTAAAAAATATTTTTAAATGAGTAAAATCTTCCTCTTTTATTATTCACGTAGCTTAAAATTGTAATTGAAAATTACCTTTCGGAACACTGCGCACCTAGCGGCGGAAATTTTCCCTGTGCCAAACTCTCCCATAATAAATCTCGTTTTGTTCCTAACCTGAGTAGAGTAAACGTCAACGTAACTCACAGACGTGTAAATGGTTTCAGGCTGGTGCTGCGTAGCTTCGCCGCCGAGAAGAACTGCGACTCCCTGGGCACGCCCTCCTCGTCGCCGGACGTGACGTCAGCGAGAGCAGGGACGGCGGCGGAAGTGGAGGCGACGCGGAGGCATTCCTTCTGCCTCGACAGCCCCGCCTCGCCTGAGGAGACCATGAGGATAACCGTTGTCTGACGAAGGACGACGAGTTACACCCACCGCTGTGCCGCGTCGACACGGGCCTTCTACGCTGCCCGGAATGCAGGAAAAACATCTGGAATCTTCCACCTGGACTCTTCCAGAACTTTCGTTTACACAGGGCGCTCCACATTCCTGTCNCCGGCCTTCTACGCTTCCCGGAATGCAGGAAAAACATCTGGAATCTTCCACCTGGACTCTTCCAGAACTTTCGTTTACACAGGGTGCTCCACATTCCTGTCGCAGACATAATTGAAATAGAGACGACTTTCTTCTTCAAAGCGAGAAGAGAGAAGCTTTTTTGCTGTTTCCTTGTCTGCCATCAAAAAAATACATCATTTTTGTCTGAAATGGTTCCCTTCTGGTATCTGTTACAGATCCAGAAATATGATGGCCTATAAAATGTTGTGTTGACAGACGTTAATAATGTGCAGTTATTANTTTGCTGTTTCCTTGTCTGCCATCAAAAAAATACATCATTTTTGTCTGAAATGGTTCCCTTCTGGTATCTGTTACAGATCCAGAAATATGATGGCCTATAAAATGTTGTGTTGACAGACGTTAATAATGTGCAGTTATTATATGGAAGTTTAAAAATTGATGAATCTTATATANATAAAATGTTGTGTTGACAGACGTTAATAATGTGCAGTTATTATATGGAAGTTTAAAAATTGATGAATCTTATATACTTGTTAATATTCATGTCAGTGGCTTATACAACTAAACTGAGAAAAATTATTTAAATAAATAATTTTTAACGAATATTTATACACATCGTTTGTTAGATAGCTGTTTTCCATCCTTTATATATAACGTAATTATACTGNCTTTTTAACGAATATTTATACACATCGTTTGTTAGATAGCTGTTTTCCATCCTTTATATATAACGTAATTATACTGCATCTAGCTATTTCAAAATCAATGTGGCGCAGTCTTTCTTACTTACATATACGATAAATTACATTTGCTTCACTGTATCCAAAAGTATGTTCATAAGAGCGGTTTTAAAGTACGGTAAAATATTTTCGACTTACCACATTACATATATTCAAGAATTCTGATGGGAAATTATTAGTTCAGCTACAGTAAATTTTTTCACCAAAAAGATATCCTTTCTAAAGCATTTACTATTAAAATATGTCTGTAAAATGAACAATAAATAGTGTGTTAAAGCAGATTCTTTGCTGTACCTCAGGAGTGTATGTGCGTCCCAGCAGGTATTTTGCTACTATGTACTCAACATTATACACGACATTCTACGCTGTATACAATAAATATGATAAAGGATGTCATAAGTTAATTACTCCTTTCCCCATATCCTATGTTAACAGTCTGATGGCTGCAGTTCCCAATCATAAGAAATTCTCAAATGTGGCTTCCAAATTCACAAGAATTTCTTTATCCAAACTCAAGTTTAAAAAAATACATATATCTGTGTTCCAAGATATAACTATATTTGGACAATGTTTTTCCGATCATAAGAAATTCTAAACTGTTGCTTTTAATTCAAGGTAATTTCCTTATCCAAGCTCAAATTAAAATATACCTACCTGTGTTCCAAGATATAACTATATTTGGACAATGTTTTTCCGATCATAAGAAATTCTAAACTGTTGCTTTTAATTCAAGGTAATTTCCTTATCCAAGCTCAAATTAAAATATACCTACCTGTGTTCCAAGATATAACTATATTTGGACAATGTTTTTCCGATCATAAGAAATTCTAAACTGTTGCTTTTAATTCAAGGTAATTTCCTTATCCAAGCTCAAATTAAAATATACCTACCTGTGTTCCAAGATATAACTATATTTGGACAATGTTTTTCCGATCATAAGAAATTCTAAACTGTTGTTTTTAATTCAAGGTAATTTCCTTATCCAAGCTCAAATTAAAATATACCTATCTGTGTTCCAAGAAATAACTATATTTAGAAAATATTTTTTTCTTTGCACTTTTGGGTTAGTAACTAGTTACTAGAAATGTTAGAGTTAATTATATTTTTATTGCGAACTTCTTCCTACACAGTGTCATTGGAGACCAAACAAATGCTCTCAGAAAACATGCTAGCACGGTCAGTAAATTAGGTTTTGTAGGTTCATCCTTAGAGCACTGGTAGCTCCTGGCGAATAGCCAATACTTTCCAGCTAGGCGGCAATCATTCTTCAAGACATACGTCTACCATGTTAAATCAATCTCCAAGACGATGAAGCGACTGTATGCAGAGGTGAAAGGACCTCAAAAGAACTCACTGTACTTCGACAAAATAGGCTCCTACGCTTCCGAAAAAAAAACCGCTACTCAAATCAACGTCGATGTAACCTAGATCACCGAGGTTACACTTGACATGGACTTGATTTTCTCATTACAAGCTATATAGAAACTTCTAAATTTTGGCACATTTCAGACACTTCGTATGACTTAACACGCTATGGTTATCATGTGAATGAATGGCTTAAATCTTAAGTACCAGAAGTGAGTAACGATAAATTTCGAACTTTTTGATGTTAATATGTTACTGCTGCCACATTTTAACAAATTCACTTAAATAATTATCACGGTGAATACGATGGCGTTGTTACACACCTGTAACGGAATGCAAACAAAAGGAAATTCTATCTAACTCCAAAAATCTCACTGTCTCGTAATTTTTATTGACGCTTCCAACACTGAGTTTTTAGTTTATCACAACTCACCTTACTTTGGCTGTAATAATAAAAATTAAATAGTTATCTGACATAGTTTTCAATTTAGTTCAACGAATACAATCAACCCCGTCAATTTCAGCCATCTTTATAAACACTGTTTATTTGCTTCATATAAACCTAGTCTATTCGCGGTTTCTTCACACTTGTTGAATCAAACCTTTGAAAAATCACCCCATGTGTGATGTGTTTTGGTTGTTTCTTAAATATGTCATCTACCAGAACAGTTTTCTACTTGTGTTAACATAAAAGTGCCCTGTTTTTTGTTAAATTGAACTTTGCCTTGTGTTTTATTCATAAATTGTAATATTTAATTTATAATTAATATAAATAAAACAGGAGGGTAATTGGTGTGTTGGTACTGCCTGGTAATAAATAATTTTTATGCAAAATGTTATTACACTGAGTGCGCACGAACGCGGTGCGTTGTCTCGTTGATGTGATTTTCTAGACTCGGTTAGGCTTTGTTTGCTCTGTTTGCATGATGTGGAGGAATATCCTGAGAACAGAACTTTGGCAAGGCTTCAGAAAAGTTGGAACAAAACGTGAATTGACTATAATAAATATGGTTTGACTCTTCATTTATTACGTACAGCAAAAAAAAAAAAAAAAAAAACACACACCTTTATTTTCATGACAAAATTCTGTGTTGTTTGCCAAGCGTCTGATATGTGAACAGTGGTCATTAATACTCCTTTCTCCTCTACCTCATCCGTAAGGCCAAGTTTATATTTTGAATAGCGATAAAACTAAAGTAACACGCATGGTAATACGCCGCATAGCACCTAAAGTTAAGTTAAAACACGCAATAGAACGAAATGTTGCCAAAATATACTATCTGCGAAACAGTGACATATAATTCGTATCCAAAAATGTATAAACCAAGTGACAATAAAATAATTTAAAATTTCAGCTAATGGAAAGAAAAACTAATTTTAAGTGGTTATCATTCAGGCTGAGTGAATAACAGCAGCAGGTATCATATACCGTGTAGATAAGACTAAAATAATAATTTATATAGAGAAGCAACATTGTAATACTAAATATAAAAACAGTTTCATTTCCAGGATTGAATGTTTTTTTTTCTCTATATATCCATATCCAAAAAAATTCACACCTTCTAGGAACTCAACATATAAGTCAGAAAAAACTAAAAACCCTAAAAAATTATTATTTTAACCTATAGTAATGATTTGTGTTATCTTAATTCAAATAAAATTATTACTCTTGTTTAATTAGTTGCGTAAATGGTAAAAACATTTCAACGCAAATATGTGTATAAGGATAATTTGTTGTTAACTGATCCAAAATTCTTAGTAATAAAATTTGCGTTAAAAGAGCACAGTAAAATTTTGACTCTAATAACGCGTCATTTTAGTAATAAAGTTTCAATTTATGATTCTTCAATAACAAAACTGGTGACACCGAAATCTGGTATTTTTAAAAACCAAGATTACCTTAAAATAACACTACAATATCTTGCCCCTAAAAGAAATTCAGCGATCGTTCCGAAATTTAAAAGAAAAAAAGGAAACTCTCACTGACTTCTCTGAACCAGTAAATTTAATTTACAGGTTTACATAATCGAGTTTAAGTTTTGTAATATCTCCGTTCTTAATCATTTGCCACGTCATTTTCCCAAATTAATATGTAAATTACATATAACTACTTGATTTATAAATATAACCTCCTTATTCTTGCAGTTTTTTAATGATACTGGAAACAAAAAAAAATCATATTTATTTTATAACTGAAAACATTTGCGGAACTGATATAATGAAAAGTTACTTATTGAAATCCACCTGTTACACAAGTTACTTGAAATATACCAAAAATTTGATTTTGTTTTTGTGTATTATGCATACGTTATTTTTTTTTTCATTATCTTATAACCATTCTATTAGTGGTTTAGCGCATACGCTTAATCACGATAACCTCAAGAACTATACCGAATAGGACATTTTGTTTATGAAAATTCATAGTAAATTTATGATTGTTTTCATATTAAGTACATTTAAAGTTAAGCGACGTAACGTAGAGCACGTATTTTTTTTCAGTTGGGTCTGTATCGTAAATTTTTGTATACCCACTTTTCGCAAGTCAGGTTGTAAGCAAGCGAATATATATAAGCATATACGATTATAATTTGGGATTTATTAGGGCCAGGCTCGTGAAATTCAGTTTGCAAGAATCATTTCTAGCTCGGGGAAAGTATGCATGTATAAGCCCTATGACCATTTATATAAATAGTGATTAGCTAAATTTAAAATGATATTTGCATTATAGTGCTTTTTTTTTATCAAACACCGTTTATAACAGGGGGAGAAAGGATTTAGGATTAAAAATTTTTTTTTTAACTACAAAATTATGCATGTCCATCTGCATCCATATAAACATCGCCTTCACTTCTAATATGTTAANGGGCCAGGCTCGTGAAATTCAGTTTGCAAGAATCATTTCTAGCTCGGGGAAAGTATGCATGTATAAGCCCTATGACGATTTATATAAATAGTGATTAGCTAAATTTAAAATGATATTTGCATTATAGTGCTTTTTTTTTATCAAACACCGTTTATAACAGGGGGAGAAAGGATTTAGGATTAAAATTTTTTATTTTTTTTTTTTTTAACTACAAAATTATGCATGTCCA
This sequence comes from Clitarchus hookeri, assembly GCA_002778355.1. Lineage (NCBI taxonomy): Eukaryota > Metazoa > Arthropoda > Insecta > Phasmatodea > Phasmatidae > Clitarchus > Clitarchus hookeri. Next base: position 1,228,259 of record NQII01000288.1, on the reverse strand, counting down.
TCTGCATCCATATAAACATCGCCTTCACTTCTAATATGTTAAANTTTTTTTTTTAACTACAAAATTATGCATGTCCATCTGCATCCATATAAACATCGCCTTCACTTCTAATATGTTAAATACGAAACCAACTATTCAGGCACTCGTGAACTTCGGGCCCCATGCAGGAAGTTTTAAGGCAAAGTCCCTGCAGCAGAAGCGACACCGATATGCTACTGAAAAAGTTACTAGCGGTCCTAGATAGTTCGGCTGTCGTCACGTTGAAAGGAGCAGGAACCAAGGATGAATATGTCTTCGGGGAAAGAGATGTTGATGAGGTGCCAGGTTCGTCGTTCATACCGGTCGCAGCAGATTTTGGTAGTGGAGCTATATGATCGAAATTGCCGTCCATCACTCCGCCGACGGAGACCGCAAGAACTCTCTGTTGCAGATCCGGCAACGAGGCATAGATGACGCCTGATGCATCGATGACGCATTGATGACGTTTAACTTTGCATGACCTTACATGTTTACAGTAAGTATCGTTGCGATATAAAAGCAAACTGCACAGTAGGCACAGATATTTAATGTGATTGGGAATGTACATACAGCCACGAAACTCATGAAGCCATGCGGTGTGTTGATGCGGAAATATGTTGTTCGCAATAGCTGCAGGGATAAGTTTCCTCTGGTGGTGCCGATACAGACGACATCTCGAACTCTTCGAGGAGTCAGTTCAGCCAAAGAACTGGATGGTACAGCCAAAGAAACAGATGTTGCAATAACAAGTGGTGCTGTCGGTTCGTTCGAGGTTGCGGTCGACCCCACTGAAGACGTCTCAACCAAAGGAGTCGATGGTGCCGTCGACATCATGCCTGAACATGACGATGGTGGTGCTGTTGCTGCACGTGTCCCATCTGAGGAACTCGATGGTGCTTCTGCTGGACCCACGAGCGAAGTCTCCATTCTAATTATGCCAGGTGCCGTCACCTGCTGCGACGATCTGCCACTCACGAAGATCTCTTTCAATCTAAGCTCCACAAAATGAACCCAGTTACCTATGTATCTGTCCATGACATCATGAAAATATTGTGGTGCAGCGTAGGTGTCGAAGGCACATTCACTGTTCCACCTGGTGATGAGTTAACAAGTGCAACGTTCGTTCTCTTCGTAGACATAGGCAATGTGAAGAGGTATAGGTACGAAACGATGTTACTGTTGTCACTCGCACCGATGACCGAGGTTGCAGCAAAACCCAGATATATACTTCTTCCCAGTATATTGTGGGNTTACTGTTGTCACTCGCACCGATGACCGAGGTTGCAGCAAAACCCAGATATATACTTCTTCCCAGTATATTGTGGGAGCGTTTAAGGTTTTACTATAGCCGATCCGTAGACTTCTCACATGCCCAGGGCCCTTTGTTTATATACACCTGTTGAAAATCTATTGTAAATAGTGAAACCACGAATTGTGGATACTTTTTAATGTGTGTAATCGATATCGATTATGGATGGACCGATTACATTTGTCCTCAGCAGCAGATGATCCACCAAATCGCGTGTCCAGCCAGAGCTCTTCAATATAATTTCTTCCTCCACGTGGCATACTATCTTTATGCTCTTTTCAACACCGGCTTAGATGTCATCCGCATTACACTCAGGTAAGTTCGAGGCCTTGATTACTTTGTTTTTGTTTACATCTAGTCTACTACAGCTACATTCAACCATCTATTATATTTCATGGCTCAGTATTTCCCCACCTCCCCTTTAAAATGTTTTATTAAATTTTGTTTCATACAGGTCAGAAATGAACAAACATCTTGCGTCGAAGTTACCGGAATTGGAGCAACGTACATTTTCAAAAGGCATCTGAGTACTGATTCCTTAAGNTTACTGTTGTCACTCGCACCGATGACCGAGGTTGCAGCAAAACCCAGATATATACTTCTTCCCAGTATATTGTGGGCGCGTTTAAGGTTTTACTATAGCCGATCCGTAGACTTCTCACATGCCCAGGGCCCTTTGTTTATATACACCTGTTGAAAATCTATTGTAAATATNTTATATACACCTGTTGAAAATCTATTGTAAATATTGAAACCACGAATTGTGGATACTTTTTAATGTGTGTAATCGATATCGATTATGGATGGACCGATTACATTTGTCCTCAGCAGCAGATGATCCACCAAATCGCGTGTCCAGCCAGAGCTCTTCAATATAATTTCTTCCTCCACGCGGCATACTATCTTTATGCTCTTTTCAACACCGGGTTAGATGTCGTCCGCATTACACTTAGGTAAGTTCGAGGTCTTGATTACTTTGTTTTTGTATACATCTGGTCTACTACAGCTACATTCAACCATCTATTATATTTCATGGCTCAGTATTTCCCCACCTCCCCTTTAAAATATTTTATTCGATATTGTTTCATACAGGTCAGAAACGAACGAACATCTTGCGTCGAAGTTACCGGAATTGGAGCAACGTACATTTTCAAAAGGCATCTGAGTACTGATTCCTTAAGNAAACATCTTGCGTCGAAGTTACCGGAATTGGAGCAACGTACATTTTCAAAAGGCATCTGAGTACTGATTCCTTAAGGAAAAATTAATTTACATTCAGCTTACTTTCTTAGGTTGCGATGGATGGCCGGGTGAATTGCTAGTTGCCGTTTGTGATTCGCTGGTCGAAGTTGCATTTGGACCAGCCTTTGCTGTAAACTGAAAATATGAATGATGAACTGCTACGCCTGTATCATGGTATGGTGCAGCCCATTCAGACTGTTCCAGATAACCTTTTTTTGAACTGTCGGTGTGAGTAAACTGTTTAGAGCACTTCACGCATCGATATGGCACGTGTATGTAACTCCTTACACATGCGTTATTTTCAATCATTCGTGCTTTATAAGTATTCGCGAAAGTCTTGTTGTAATACCTGCGTGGAAGGATTCGACCATCTGCCCTCGAAATTCACAGCTGAAGTTTTCTGCCTTCAGTGTGTGTGTAGCACCAGCTACCATCCCAGTACATCTCCGATACAAAGTCGGCTGATAACGCTTAGTAGGCAGTGAAGGTTAACCAGTACAGGTTTCGAGATAACTTTTTTCAGGTTGCCACTTCGTCGACCAAACTGCGATTTGTATTTTTCACATGTGAAAGTAACATACTCCACATTTCGAATACAGTTGACCCCATGTCATTCTGCTTTCAGGAAATTTCTTCTCACAGTAACGACACATTGTTCTGGAACACGTTCTGTCTTGGGTCGAGACGATACTCCCCTCTTTGCAGTCCGTAGGCTTAAAATACTATAGAAGACAAGATTTCGAAAAGAATGCGAACAATAAATACACATCAACCGTAAGAANTCCGTAGGCTTAAAATACTATAGAAGACAAGATTTCGAAAAGAATGCGAACAATAAATACACATCAACCGTAAGAAGCAACATTAAAAATTCCTATATAAATATCACACATTTACACAAAGAAAGTGTTGGGTAGGGGGGCCTCCTAGTGCACCATCGACATGAAATTTCATAAGATTATGAAGAAACCTTCCAAATATTCCATCCATGGGAAGTAAAGCATTAAAAAAACATTAAAACATACATATTAAATATTAGCACCCTAAGCGAGTCAAAGAAGAATCAGGAAATAAACCGGTGGGGAAAAAACAGAACGTTTTTAATAAACATACGAAGCCGAGACCGTAATATATACCCATACTAATCCTGATTCGTACCCTGTTTGGGATGAAAATCATGGCATGTAAAATTAAAGTCATACTGGAAATTTATATAAAAATCTGCTCTGCTAAATACAAAGACAAATCGTCATGCCTATAACAACTCACATTACGAGTTTCCCGAATTTTGTTAAGCAGCCCAAGCATTGCTTTTGCATTCCACTCATATACATAGCCTGTTATCGTAACAATAACACGAAATTTAAAAAAAGTAAGAAATTCATTTCACATTTTACAAATAGAAAATATGTTTCTAAAAGTATTTCAAATAAAATACAAAACGCTTTTTGTATCTGGGCATTTAAAATACAAAATAAAAATAGGTATTTTGCATTTCGTATTTGCCTTTTAAATAAATGTATTTCAAATAAATCACATCTCTACTCTTAAGGAACCATTCCAGCGCACGCCTGGAGTGAAATCGGGACTGCGGGACCGGTAATCGAACCAGGGTCCTCCCGAATGCCAGTGCAGTAGTTCACCACTGCACCACCTCGCTCGGTGTGGCAATTTGTTTATTTGCTGTATATATTCGATTGCGACAAACGTGAGTAAAGGACATTAACATGTTGAATGAGCAGTTTGCAACATATTGACCTTAAACACCTCGAGAGCAGTCAAAGCTCAGACATCGGCAGATTCGCAAGCCGTCGTGGTTAAATGGAGTAACGCTTCGTTTACAAACGACATGCAAAAACGGTAAAAAATCTTCGAAAATTCAACTGATAACTACTCATACAAAACAAAAACTAATATTTACGTAGAAATTAAGTCGTTCCAAAAGCTTAACGAATATCGTTTGGGTGATTAACATGTAAAACTCCACAAAATAAACACTGGTTACTCTAGTTTTTGTGGATTTCCTACTAAGAGGTTCAGGAAGATTCACTTATCAGTAACGTCTCAAGTATACAAAAATAAATAAAGGAAGTCGTTTAAACTTACTAGTCTTCGTGATTTCTTTTTTGAGTGATGGAAAAATGCAAAAGGAAAATTGTTTTAATATGAAGGAAGCCACTATCATACAGACTTGCATTCCATTCAAATATTTATAAGAAACTTTGAAAAAAAAAAAAATCATATCTGCCACTAGCCAAGCGTACGTAGAAAGCAACGAATACTGGAGAACATTAGCATCAATAAAAATTGTGAGGCTAAGAGGGAGACATTAAAAACAGTTTTTGCCTATTTGATTAAGGACCCACGATAAGACACTGTAGAAGAAACAAAGAGTTTTTGGTGCGCTCCTGAGATTCATTTTGAGACCAGCAACTTGAACTCATACTTGAGCCCTCGAATCCAGAACGAATGTGGCGGCGTCGCTGTCATTCATATCAAATATCTGATCAGATCACCGACACTCTTTAGCGTCCGTTAGGTGAAGCATTAGATATTTGGCTGGACGAGAGAAAGGGATGCGGTTTTCGCTTTTTAAGATTTTACACTCGAAATCTATCTATATAAATCTCGTGAAAAAAAATGTACTGTGATTTGAAAGAGTATCGCAGTTTCATTCACAAATATAAAGGTATTGGCATAATATAATAATACAAGACGGTGCGGCATTGGGCCTAAAGAATGGCCATTTTAAAGGACGTGCTGCTATTGTGAAAGTGAATCAGTTAGAGCTTATTAAAATTAAAAGTATACTATTAACATACTTCACATATTTGCGAGACGATGGTGTACAATACCAAAGGAGCATGATTATTTTTTTTAAGTTAATATCAGTTCAGTTACTAGAATTTGTATCCTCTTTTTATTACATAAAAATATTGCGGACACTCACGCCGAGAAACACCTGGACACGTAAGCTAGTCTTCAAGGTTACCGCAGCACTGTAGTTACTGTCGAATTTCCATTGGTTTTCGTGTAAAGCCAATTTTACTCTCCTGACTAAAATGGGAAGTTACATTTTTTTTTATGTTGGTATGGGCTTCGTGTAGGTGAGTCGTCCGGAACCTTTGAAATAAAGTGCGATTGAGAAGTGGAAGTGGAAGGAATGTTCGAAGCGTGTTCCGGTCGCCAAGCGAACTCACGGGCACGTTGGCTTGTGTTGGGAAACGCGCGCGAAGTTAACGCGCTCGCTGCCGCACTCGTCGCCGTCGACGCCGAAGCGCTACTCTGACGCGGCGACGAGACGATATTACGGTCTCGGCTTCCTATATTTATTAAAAACGTTCTGTATTTTCCCCCGCCGGTTTATTTCCTGATTCTTCTTTGACTCGCTTAGGGTGCTAATATTTAATATGTATGTTTTACAGTTTTTTTTTTATGCTTTACTTCCCACGGATTGAATCTTTGAAAGGTTTCTTCATAATCTTATGAAATTTCATGTCGATGGTGCACTAGGAGGCCCCCCTCCCCAACACTTTCTTTGTTTAAATGTGTGATTTGTACATAGGAATTTCTAATGTTGCTTCTTACGGTCGATGTGTGATTATTGTTCGCATTCTTTCCGGGACAGTCACCGACAATGTCACGCACGTCACCTGCATCATCCCCGCATTCGAGGACGCAAGTGACACGCCACGCGTCGTTACAGTGTACCCACTGGATTTCAGAGTCCTGACTTTTTTTTTTTACACTTGTTTAAGATCTACTTTTTTCCGAATTTGGTATGCTTCCGGCAGCTTCATGCGTCAGTCGGGAGAAAACGTGTGAAACTGTTACGAACCTATTATGTTTTCAATATGCCTATCTCGTACTATAATATGCATAAAGCAGAAAAATACCAACTTGATTTACTATAAATTTAAACATTGTGCTTGTAATACGACGTCGAGACCTACAAATATTTTAGATAATTCGCTGTCAACTTAACTGGGAACCTGCTTGCCAGTGTACGCTACAGTATACGTACCTTTAAAGCTATTATTAGGGAATTTTTTTTCTAAATCTTAAATATATTTAATTTATAAGTTAATTAAAGTACCAATTTATTAGAAAAATAGCGTTATCGCGTTATTTAGCTTAAGTGTAAGAATTTTAAATTAAAATTTTAATCCGTACAAACTAAAAAAAAGCAGTTTTATTTCAAAGTTTGGTTTCAGCTAAAGTTATTTATTGAGGTCACAAAAGTGCCAAGTTGCAATTTATTTTAAATCCGACACTTAGTTAACCTGACATTAGGGTTTAACATTCAGCAATTTAAGACTTGAAACTGTATCTCAATAGTTAAAATTGAAATACGGGCCAACCGCTTAAAACATTTCCCAGAAATATTCTCAGTGGCGTTCTAACAACATGGAAAATGATTTCGAGTTGTACTGTAACATATTAATTTTGTTCAGTTTTGAGATTTGTAATAAAAAAATTTATTTAAATTTAAAATTCTACAAAGTTTGTTTCATTCATTTTTGAAAAGTCATTTTCCTCCAGTGTCTTACTTTTTTACAAACTACTATCCCATATTACAATAAGAAAGAGTATAATACACTTAACAACTTCAAAAATAAGTTCATACTCTTGAACGCCCTTAACAAGCAGTGCTTTCTAAGAAATGTTGTTTTTAAAAGTTCTCACTGAACCGTGGACAGCAAATACATGTAGCGTGTGCCAGTGAAGAGGGGGGAAATGGAAGGGGCGATAGTCGTTGTGTCTTTCTTGGCTCGCAGCACGATGGCACCACGGGCAGACCAAAGCCATTATACAGGTACCCTGTGTCAAGCCGGGAAGCTATCCCGAATAATACGGGGGAAAAAATATTTTACGGCTATATTACTTCTGTTAGCATATTTTATATTCAATGACTGTACCGCGGCACACTTGGGTTCAAATCAGCGGGGTTTTGTGTGTTTGGACTTCTTAGGCACGAGGGTAGTTTTTAACATGTCGGTTGTAAGAAGGTAAGGGCTCAACGTCTCGTCGACAGTGACGTCATCAGAGACGGAGTAGGTTTCTCAGAGAAGCAGGAATAGTGAAGGAATCGGTAATGACCTGCAGTACAGAACTAACCCAGCATTCGCCTGGAGTGATTTCGGGAAACCATGGTATCGAACTCGTGTCCTCCCGAATGGGAGTNCAGAACTAACCCAGCATTCGCCTGGAGTGATTTCGGGAAACCATGGTATCGAACTCGTGTCCTCCCGAATGGGAGTCCGGAAGTTTACCACTGTGCCACTTCGCGCGGTGGATTGGTAGCAAACTGGTTGCAAGGGTTCTTAAATAAACCTGTGGTCTCACACGTGAGCATCGAACTGCTTGTGTTTAAAAAAAATTGCTTATTTCAAAGGGAAGTTTGAAAACTACGTTTTCCATAGCAACGAGTGAGTGAGTGAGTGAGTGAGTNACGTTTTCCATAGCAACGAGTGAGTGAGTGAGTGAGTGAGTGAGTGAAGAGATTTGGGCGGCCCTTAACAGCGAGGTCCTGAGAGCCGATGAGGGTGATTGAGGTGAATATGGAGCGGTGCCGGAATGAAAGGGCGGGGGAAACGGGAGATCCCCGAGAAAACCCGCTGACCAACGGCATCGTCCGGCACGATTCCCACTTGCGACAATCCGGTGATCCGGCCAGGGATTAAACCCGGTTCGGCTTGGTGAGAGGTGAGCAGGCTAACCGCTTAGCCACCGCGACCTCTCATAACAACGAATTATTGTTCGTGGTTAATATGATTGGACGCGTACAAGGTACAAACTACACATTAAGGATACAAAGGCTGTTTTTTGTAGGTATTTCAGTGATAACGCCATAACGAAATTTATATTATTTATCACAACCCTCCGTTGTAATTTATGAGTACCGTATACAGTCTATTTATCCTCGAGGTTTACTGGGTATTAATTACTTCATATTGCCGAGCTTGTTTGATCACGTGTAGCGTGCAGAATGTCGCAGCTTCAATCCCGATCATTTATACTGGCAGAGGTTTCTTATATGTGGTTTTTCAGTCTAATTTCAGATTTGTGTTGGTACAATTTTTTAGCATGCGCATTACTAATTCCTCACCTATTGTATTATGTGCATAATTAGCTCCTGAGAATAAAATTTATAAAACTAATTTATTGCTCTCTCTCTCTCTCTCTCTTGCTTGCAAGTAATACATCATCCAAACAATTTAAGTACTACGTTTCCATTTATAAGGGAAAATGGTGAAACATTTAATTAATTTAAAAGTCATAATGTTAAAATTTTCAGTTAACACGAAAAAGGACGTGTCACACGTGGGAGTTAAATATGTTCCGAGTTCCACCGCAAAATCCTGTTGGTAAAATACGCTACCGTGCTTGTGGACCATATAGCAAAATGTGTGCACTCAGCTTGTAAAATATTAGCAGAGCGTAAAGCAAACAGACCTACGGCCGCGAGCATCAAACCATAGAGTTCGCAAACTCAGAAATTATGTCCCGGAAATACGGCAGATGGGCACCAGGTCTAATTTATTCTGAAGTTAGCTCATTTTTAACTGAGTGCTTTTTAATTCAATCAATAGAAAAAAAAATCTTGCGTTATAGCGTAGACACTTAGTGGAATATGTAAAGCAATTTAGACCAGTAATCAGGACCATTAGTTCTGTGTTTTAATTATTCATTAAATGTTAAATTTTTAAATCAGCGGCAAATGAAATAGGTGTTCAACATACAATAAAGTGGACGCCTGAGGGGCGTATCTGAGTTCGTGAGGGATGGAGATCTTAATTAAAGTAAAATAACTAAATTAGATTTTTTATTTTTTCAAACAGNAAGTAAAATAACTAAATTTGATTTTTTATTTGTTCAAACAGCTATCTATTATTTAGAGAATAAAATAATCTGTAGCCACTATTCATCTTTATTTCACAGTGAGCGCAATATTCAATCTCTATATCAACTCTAATTAACGTGCTTCCTTATGTCTCTGTTTGGTTATGGTCAATTAATTCTTGCTGATCATTAACACGTGTTCAGTCTGTATGTTGCCATCATTTGTAGTGTCTCTCACTCACGCATCCAGTCCAATGGTCGAGCCTGCCAGTCGCACTATTCGCTGCGCCGATTCTCGCAGTCGCAAAATTTTCTCCCGCTGGTCACTTCTCTCGCCGCGCATTTCTCTTCTCGCTCGTCGTCCTTCGCTCGATGCCTCTACCACTCATCCATTCAACCACTACTACAACTACTACTCGGCTCGTAGGCCTGTCGCACTCTCATATCGGTCACCCTGGCCGTCAGGAAGGTTCAACGCACCCCGAGTCACGCTGAGAGAAACAAGGTCAGTAATCCAGACCATTCTTCAGATAAACGCAGAAATACTATCCGCCGTAGGTGAGGAGCGGCGAGCCGACAAAGGATAATCGCGGCAGAATGCCTCCATAGCTCAAAATGCTGGTAGGATTATCACCCGACTGTCATTCAAACATCCGTCTGTGACTCGCCGCCTCACTATCATATCGCTACTCGGTCCTTCTCTTCCGCCATCTCGCGCGGGATGCGAAGCAGCGAACGCGTAACAATACACTAGGCTTATAACGTTATTGTGTTTGTATTTCTAACATGTGTTATGGGCCGTATTCCATTTCGTTTACCAAACAGTAACGTGACCCGAATCAGTACACCGAAATTGTAACGTATTTAGTTATTTGGTTTTTAGTATGTAACAAATCTTCCTTGATATAAAATTACAGAATCNCACCGAAATTGTAACGTATTTAGTTATTTGGTTTTTAGTATGTAACAAATCTTCCTTGATATAAAATTACAGAATCACATATCGCCACCATATTTGCTTTGAACTTGAGGATACAAAGAAAACTGTGGATGTAGCGTTAAACTAGAGATATAACTGTATTATTTTACGAACTCTAATAATTGGATAAATACACAAGTAATAAGTGCTTAAGTATGTAATTGTAAACATGAATTCAATAAGAATTACATGCTGTGGAATGACATATTTTACTGTATACGTAAACAAGACTTATTGTCTGCAAGATTTTTTGTATAAATTTATAATAGTTCTAAGTGAACCAGATTAATGTATTAATTACTAAACTGTTGATTTGGAACGTGGCCATGGTGTTACTTACTTTCTTGGCGCATGAATGCCAGTTGTTACGTCCACGACGATGTCAAATTTTTACACGGCATGAGGATATACAATGGTGGGAAAGAAGAACGTAAGAACGATTTTAAAAAGACTGCTCTGCTTACTGTGAGCATGCTATGAAAATACAGTAGTGATGAGCCTTTCCCCTAGAAACGAGAGTTCCCAATCACAGACCAAAGATGGAGTAGGCTGATTTTAATCTACGGCCCACGTATTCAACGTCGGTTCGCCCATCTCAAACACAACTCTCCAATTCACATGGTCAAGGGTTTACGTAGACGTCTGTATATATCTGATTTTCCTATTTTTCTTTGCGTTTAAAAACGAATCAAATCCAGTTGCATTAAAACGCAGCCAGAGGAAGCGTGCGCACGTTTCAAAGCACGTGTTTATATAAATAAATATAAAATCCATGTTCGTACCATGTTTGTTACTGCGCAAATTTCATGCGCACTCTACCCTGCATTCCCTCTTACGTTACTAGCACATTCGTTTCTACCCCGATACTAAAGGATAGATTAAAAATGTTTACAGTTCCTACTTTCAAGCAGCAGGAATGAAATAACATCACAGAATTCATTATTGTGCGCACGTTTGTATGACGGTGGTGTTAAGGCCTCGCACTATTTAACAAGTATTAACATTAATTTACTAACTACCTTATCAGGACGTTGTCTAAACGTTCGGAATATAAAAAGAACACATTCAATTTTGGTTTGAAAAACTTGCGTACTCAATTTTGAGCACAATGCAGTGGCCGAGTTGATAGGAACAAGTAGAAAATGTTAATAAAAATTGGTTCAATAAAAAAAGAAAGTGGCACTGCGCAGAATTTGAATATGTCCCCTTCCCCATTCTACTATCGCGGAACTAAAAAGGGTTCTGTTACTGGGAAACGGGTTGAAGCCACTTAAGTTTTCTCCGAGGAAAGAAGACACACAAGTCGATTTCAGAAACTAGAAGTTTTCATAACCACAGCCTTCTTCGCCCTCAAGTTAAAAATACCGACCACGGCAGCTCGTGTGTGTTTTAAACTCCCTGGTATCTCCCTAGACGTGGGATTTTCATTCCGATAGCACAATATTTTTCATAACTGCACACAAATTCGTTTCATAGTTAGGTATTAAAGATTGGTGTGATAACCCGTCAGGAAATAACGAACTGACGTGTAAAAAGGACTATTTAAAACAACGTGAAATTAATATTTTCTATGAGCGATAATTCTGGTTTTTTAATCGTAATGCGCTAAAAAAATTTTTATTTATGATAGGAGAGTAAAAAAGACTTTTGTATGCATGTATGTGTACTGAAAGCAAAATTTTGGGTTTTATCATTCAAGTGTTTTTATATTTATGTGTGGTAGTCTTTACTCTGACAAATTTTAACACGCGAGGTTGAAGTTTTATACATTATTAAAACTTAAATACACTGAATTTACCTAGATATATTTTAAATAGGTATATGACTATACCTTAACGCGCGTGCACACTTATGTGATACATTTTTTAATGTGTCTGATCAAATGTGCTAACTCTGCATTGGGATGTTTTTTCAAAGCGCTCGAAATACAAAGTAAACACTTCCAGTTTTTTAAACTTCGAGTATACAATCGTGAACACAACGCGCAGACCCAGTTGAATCAATCAGCTGATATTAACAATTAAATATAAATTCAAATTAAGATACAAATAAAAGCCTCCTCTCATCCAGTTTCTTCACCTCCTTTTCCTTTTAACCTCCAGGAGCCGCGGTCGTACAGTGATCAGACTTTTCGCCTCCCCCTAGGCTAACCGGGTTCGAGTCCTGGTGGGGTCGCTCCCGGATTTTCGTATGTGAGTATCGCGCCGGACGATGCCGCTGGTCGGCGGGTTTTCTCGGGGATCTCACGTTTCCCCCGCCCTTGTGTTGCTCCATGCTCACCTCAATTCACCCTCATCGGCTCTCAAGACATCGATGTTAATAGCCGCCCAAACCTCTCAACTCTCATTTTCCTAACAACTAACACCGTTTGGTAAATAAAGACGAAGACTTTTTTTGGCTAATTACGTCTGCAGAACCGCTGAGAAAGAAATAATCACCGAATTTGTGTGCTTTTTTTTTTCTTCATAGAACCGATTATTAAAGTTGGCACAGTAAAAGTAACAATAAGTAATAAGTAGAGACCTGAAGAATTCGCGGATTCATTTTTGGACAAGCTAGAATTCAAAACACATGTGTTTATTGGTCCGCACGGTGTTTGACAACCCCTGGAGAACGGTGTCCAATTGTGACAGCAGACAACCAATGTGCTGTTGATATCAGCACATTTGTACATAAGTCTGTAGAGTCTAGCCTTCAGGTCATTGAACTCGTGAATTTTTCAGGTCTCTAGTAATAAGGTCTAGCTGTACCTGGTCGTGAATACAAATATATTAACCAGTTGCAAATATATGAAAATAAATAATAACTGCAGTACCAATTGTACTTGTGCTGTCCCCTACAAACTTATACTATTTAAAATTACATTTACACGCAATTTTAATATTTCGTCTAGTATGAAAAACGTAGGCAATTTTTATGTTTGTTTGTGCGTAATACCTTGCAATAACATCGTATGAACACTCGCACCTGCCTGCTAGCATTGCATTGGTAGTTCACACAGCTGACAGTTCTTCACAACGCGTGTGATGGAGTGGGGTAATGAGGAACTGACGGACATGCATCTCACGTATGGCCATCTCACCTTGGCCAATCCATCGCGCTGAGTACAGCGCACCCATGTACTGCCTTGCTTTGTATCTTTAATGTGCTGGTGCACAATTGAGCGTGTNAGATTCAGTGGTTCATCGTCAAGTAGTTGTGGCAGGTCGTCGTCCAAACGCCGATGAACAGAAGTGAATGCGAGTGCAACTGCTGAATGCTGGGCTGGAAACTTTCCGGTGTATCAACGATGCGCAGTTGATGCGATGCACATAATTTCACCACACGTGAAATGCATGACCTTCAGTTCCTCATTATCCCACACCATCGCACACGTGGTGAAGAACTGTCTGCTGTGTGAACTACAAACGCAATGTTGGCAGGCAGGAAACATCGTCGCCAATAAGCACGACCACAGGAGCCAATGCAATGGGGCACTTGCCCGCAGTAACTTCTCAGCAGTCCACGATCTTTTAAACCAATTGTCATAGGACAGGAACAATAGCAAGGGTATCAGTTCACACACAATGCACGACAGTATTACAGGCTGCCTACCTCCCAGGCAACAATTATTCTGCTTTCGAACAGCTTTCTCAGGAAACTGTAAGGATTGACGGATGCTACCTCAGCGACCTTTTTTATTGCTTTTTTAATGCTGATTACTAACGCGTAACGTCAAATAGCCTCAAACGTAGGGTTACCAATTTCTAAGCAGTTGGAGAGTGCCAACCCTTATTTTATGTATGAATGGGTGTACTCTTTGTAACGCCGTTTTGTGTGGTAACCTGCCATGGAAACGTTTGCCTGTATGCCAAATTTCGTTGCTTCATTACAAGTGGTTTCCGATTTATCGATGCATGACACATTTCCAATCGCAAAGTTTCAAGGCCTCTACCACCTTCAGAAATCATTTTAGGCCCTATGTCGTATATATGTTTCCGTATTTTTGTCCTAGAGATTCCGCTCATGCCGGGTTAGCATACATTAACGACTGTGTGTGTGTGTGTATATATATATATATATATAGAGAGAGAGAGAGAGAGAGAGAGAGAGACAGACAGACAGACAGACAGACAGACAGACAGACAGACAGACAGACAGACAGACAGACATACAGAGAGTCCACTTCGTTTGAAGAAAGCTTCATGTCAGCCGACAATGAAGACTAACACGTAAAATGTGGCGGAAATTGGTAACGCAGAAATTAAAATCTGACCATCATTTGTATTGCGTTCTTGCGTCCAGCTCAGTTTATAATTGGGTTCTTGGATTTGTGGGCTTTCAAATTTTTGCTCTTACTTTGTTGTGTAGTTTAAAAATTACACGTTTACATACTGTGACGGTGCTGAAACACCGTACATCATATTTAATTATTCTACGCCACAAATTATACGTCTTACATGCTATTATCGAGAAGGGAGCTGAGGCTTACCTAGTGGATGGCCTGTTTGACGTTGCCAGCGAGGACGTCGCAGTCGACCCGGGTGTGTGGCTTGGCAGGCGAGAGAAGAATGAAGGTGCGAGGCTCGAGGCTGCCCCCACCCCCTCACCCCTCCGATTCTATACCCCTCTCATTCCAACGTGTATGGCGGGCGTCTAGCAACAGTCTGACACTACGATCTGCGTCATCAAGATTTGAATTTACTGGACGCTAACCACTTCAAAAAACATCTGCGATGTTTCTCAACACTCGTCAGCATATTTTTTGGAGTATAAAAGGGGTTGTATTTCGTCTTGGGGAGACAGAATCAAAATGGACAGAAAGGACCTCAAAATGATGAGATATTAACTTGGCATAAGGCATATCCTGCCATGTTTTATAGGGGCTTTATTATGGGGCATTTAAAGGGAAAATATGTTAAAGATAAGTGTGTTTTATAATCAGTAAATTTTTTAAATATTACAATATTTCGGCTAAGTTTCTTATGCTCTGTGAGCCCATAATTAATGTAACTTTATATTATTTATTTATTAGAAACATTTTCAATGTAAAGTCTTTTCAAGCCTTTTTTTTTTTTTTTTTTTTTTTTTTAGTAATCTTTATTATGCTTGTATTTTGATATTGGACATTTTATATGAAAAAGGAGAAAAATAATAAGCCCATTTATAAACGAGATAAAATAAACTGACTGTCGATAATTTCTCACAATTTTGGGGGTTAAATATTTGATATTCCAATCTGTATCAGGGGATGGTTGACCTTTTCGCAATATTTTGCGACTGCATTTTGTATTTGTACTCTCTAATTGAAACTCTGCTGATTGAAAGATGTTGGTAAGACTCATTTTTGATGAAATGAGTGGAAGGAAAGGGAGTAGAACGTCACTGTCATAGAGTGATTGGGTTTCCTGCAGGTGCTCCTGCTCTGTTATAATACCTTATGCAAAACTAGAATTTAGTACATCGTGAATTATAGTGTGACGAACTATGCCGTGTACTTAAGTTTTTTTATGTTAATTGAAAAAAAGAGGGCAACTTATTGTAGCAGACGCGAACGCAAGATAATCCGAACACACACACACACACACACCGTAGTCAAGACTTTAACATCTAACTCACAAAACACAAATAAAATATTCTTATTAACTCAGCGGGAAGATTAATATTTTGTCAGTCGCTAGGAGTTATACTTTGTTTCATGCATAAGTGACAGTTCTGACAGTGAACGAGTGCTAACGTGTTACAAATGAAACCCAATAGGTCTTACTCACGAAGTTCTTTCTCGGATGACTGGGTGAGCGAGTAAAGGGCACTGCCTACCGGATGTCAGCTGCGAAATTTAAATATGATCCCATGTTAAGGAAATTTCCCCTCAGTGCGTTCATTTCAAAGATATGCGTTTCAAATAATATTATATTATTTGCGAATTTTTTAGAAGACGTTTCCTACAGTGGAGATGTTTCCATAACATGTATAGCCGGTTTTCAAGGGATTTCTATAATTTATGTTTTACGAAATAGTACCTACCGCCTATCTGTATTGGAAATATACGCTCATAGGGATCTTCTCCCAAAAAATTCGTGAAGGATACATTTTGTTTGAAACGCCTATCTTTAAAATTAACGCACTGAGGCGAAATTTCCATTGCATGGGATTCCCTGTTTAAATTTCGGAGCTGCCAACCGGTAGGCTGTTCCCTTAAGTTTAAATCTACGGTGGCATCTCAGGCATCGGACCGTCGTGCAACGGACCACGAAGATATATGCAGCCGCGGTTGACTTAGTTGATGTTCATTGCTGTTTCGCGGTTAAATGAACATTTTTCAAACCCCTTATTGGTTTCTTATAACTGACCAAGGTGTGTTCTTCCGCTACATAAAAAAAATTAGTTTTTGTAATTTTTTGATTTTTTGGAAACCACGTGGTAAGATTATTGATGTAATACTGCAAATGTGTCAGAGTCAATTTTTCTATCGTCTATTCGCAGTTTGTTCACAGTTTTTGAAGAAAAAAAAACCTTTGAAAAAACGTCCTATGTATGACGTGTTTGGTTGTTTCTTAAATATACAATGCATCACAAGCGCTCTATAATTATATTAACAAGAGTGTATCTTATTTTTTATTAAATTATACTTTTCTCATATTTTGTCTAAAAATTATAATATTAAATTCATTATTAAAATGAATGAAAACAGGGATAAAATATGTGTGTTGGTAATGCCTAGTAAGAAATTATTGCCGTGAAGAATATTGTTACACTGACAGCGCACGAATACGGTGCGTTATCCCTTTGGTGTAATTTTCTAGACACGATTAAGTTTTGTTTTCATGAGACGGAGGAATATTATAGAAGTAAACTTTAGCAGGGCTTCAGAAAAGTTGGAAGTTACCGCGAATGGACTATACATAGTTAATTTAGTATATTTCATATAATATGTGTTGTAAACACACAATATTTCACCTATAGTGTTACAAAAATGATTTAGCAAGGAGTTTCCAATGAAATGTTTAAAAACGGGGGAAAAAAAAAAAATAGTACTGCATAGCAGCCATAAAACGAATAGTTAGTAGTCTATCCAAGTGTGGAAGCTTTACAAACACAAATATTCCACCACTTCTTATTTTAATGTACAGAACGTCCCAAAATTATTACTCTTGTTCCAAATGAGTACAACTGTGTAATGAATATAGACAAAAAACCATAATTGATACAGACATACTTATAACCACAAAGTTTGCAGGTACGTTACTTTTCACACTCAACATGCGTANTATACTCTCTTGTGCCACTGGGCTTTACGGATCTCCAAACACGATTGTGCTTTTTATTAACAACACCTCACATGAAACATGGCTTCATCAGAAAATGCTTTTTTTCCCCTGTAAATGTTAGTTTTTTGCAGTATGCTGAAACCTGGTGTTCACAAATTGTTCACGCCGTTGATATCCTCTAGTTTCAAACGGTGCACAATTAGAACTTTTTGTGCTTGTAATTTCAGGCGATTGCGTAACACCCTGTGCACTGTAATCTTCGGTACCTGGAACTGTCGTGATACTTGTCGCACTGATTTGTTCGCAGATCTGGCGAAGGCTGTGCGAGAGTCGTCCAAAGTCTGCTCAGGTAGGCTGGCGGTCGCCCAATTGCCTTTTCCCTTTTCCAGCCGTGCGTGGTGTGGCTAAAAACTTGCCCCGCCATAACTTTATCAACTTGATATCCGGCGACCGTTTCCCATGCTTAGTTCTAAAATTTCGTTGTGCATCGTTTGGCGATTTCGTCTCGACCAGCCACACAACACACACGCGCCGACACCATTTTACTGACTCAGCAGCGGTCGCGCTCCTAGTGGCGGGATAGTGACCTCAAACACAACCATACGAACGTGAAAAGTAAAACGAAATGTCTGCAATAAAATTGTATGGTTATGTGTATTTCTGAACCAAATCTGGTTCCTGTAGCGATATTCAATACAAAGTTATAATCATTTAAAATCAGGGTAGTCATTTTGAGACAACCTGTACAATAAATATTATAAAAGTAATTACAGCGGCAACCAGGTGTTAAATTTGTAATAAGACAATTTTCATTGTTCACGCGAACATTAAAATGCACGTATCATTCAG
Organism: Clitarchus hookeri; assembly: GCA_002778355.1. Lineage (NCBI taxonomy): Eukaryota > Metazoa > Arthropoda > Insecta > Phasmatodea > Phasmatidae > Clitarchus > Clitarchus hookeri. Next base: position 1,209,769 of record NQII01000288.1, on the reverse strand, counting down.
CGTTTGCGTTGAAATATGTATAAAGTTAAAGGACGGGGATTTTTACCGAAGGCTGACTGCAAATGCGATAAATTAACCACGAACTAAACAAAACAATAATTCTTATTTNTTTTACCGAAGGCTGACTGCAAATGCGATAAATTAACCACGAACTAAACAAAACAATAATTCTTATTTCTCGTGATAATGACAAAACTGCTAGCAAATAACAACACCAAGGCCTATACCGATTTATGCCAAAATAAGTAAGTATACAATCGGAACAATCGTAATACTGTGTACCTGATGTTAAAGTGGAGTGAAGAGATTTGGGCGTCTCTTAACAGAGAGGTCTTGAGAGCCGATGAGGGTGAAGCGAGATGAGTATCGAACGGTGCCAGAATGAAAGGGCGGGGGAAACGGGAGATCCCCGAGAAAACACGCCAACCAGCGGCATCGTCCGGCACGATTCCCACATGCGAAAGTCCGGGAGTGGGTCCCACCGGGAATCGAACCCGGTGTGTCTAGGTGGCAGGCTAATATTCTAACCACTCCACCACCGCGGCCCCCACCTGACGTTAAAAAAATATTGTGGTAGAAACGAACCACTTCCGCTAGATTCCGTTTTTTTTCTGCAGTGTTAAAAACAGACAATTACGTAGAACATTTGACGAGTGCAGGCATAATTTGATATACTTATAAAGTATGGCAATTGTGTGTATGTTATGGTTTGTAACGTATAACAAGTCCTTCTTGGTAACGAAATGAAATGTTCATACCCTTTTTGTTAATTTCACGAAATGTGTTTACTGAGATAGAAAATTCAATCTGCGCATACATGATGTGATCAATTTTACGTGGAATATAAAAATGCCCACTATGATAAAACAGGATCACAAAAAGCCACTAATACTGCTTTGCGAAAGATATGAAAATCAATCCCATACTTGAAATAAAATTAACACATTCCATACAAGGCAAACTGACCACTTGCAGTAACACTTGTTCTATGCGGATGCTAGAAAGTATAGTAAAGGCGATGAAAGTTCGAGTAAAATGTTTGGGTACCAAAATATAGAAATGNGGATGCTAGAAAGTATAGTAAAGGCGATGAAAGTTCGAGTAAAATGTTTGGGTACCAAAATATAGAAATGAAAGCACAAATCAATTATTCTCATTTATGATATAAATAAATGAGTTTCCAGGCACAGAACTTGTTGGCCGCTCGAGGACAGACGATCAGCTGTGCTCCTCCCACTGGCTGGTGCCAGTAGCCTATCACGGCTGTGCGCTGTTGCCTAGTTCGCACTGTGGCCACAGCGAGGCGAGCGAAGCGTTTCTCAGTTGCGTTTGAAAAATCGTGAATGGTTCCATTAAAATCCAGTTGTTTTTTTTTTTCCCCGGAGGTTCATTTTGCTGAACAAGTAGGTGAAAATCCCAAGTCTGTTTCTTAATCCGTTCGTGTTGTACGCTGTTACGAAATGTACATGAATTCACCACTATTTTTCAAATAGAGAACATTGTTCATATATCTAAATATGTCCGTGTTGCTTTGTAAGAAGACGATAACAGAGCCTTGACTCGTGCTTAGTCAAGAAAACAGCTGTCTCTGGTGTTTGCTCTAACCCTTCTAGCCCTAGTTCCCCAGTGCCGCGACGGGCTTCGAACGAATCTCGCTATTTTTCATTTGCTTGTGTGTAAAGTTTTCGTTGAGATTATGATGCTAAGTAACCATTGTGCTAGCTTACGTAGTGGTAAGGGAAGTGCTTAACAAACAGCATTCTTTTTTTTATACCACCAAAAAATAAGTTCGTTAAAGAAATTTTTTTAACTAATTAACGGTTTGACAGCAAGAGCGTGTGATGCCGGTGAACGCACAATGTGACTAACATGCATATACGTCAAAAGTAATATGTGTTGTGTCACTCGGGAAAAAAAAAAGTTTTTTTTTTCACGGAACTACTTACAGATTTTTACAAAGACTTTCTTCTGAGAGAGGGGTTAGAATTTTACGATAAGAGGGAAAGTTCCGACGAAATATTGACGGCAGCTGTGCGTGAGGAAACAAGGTTATACGTTTTCAGCAAGTTCCACGGCAAGATTTCTCAAAGTGTCAGTTTTTTTATACGAAATCGAATGACGGGCGAAAGTTTTGTAATGGAAAAGAATATCATTACAACTGTTTGGACAGGGAAGAGGAGTCGGCGCTGCCATTACAAGCTGCAATACAAAGATGAATTATTTTCCGTATGCTACACGCAACTGTAAGTAAATGAAAATTATGATATTAGCATTTGATAGACTTTATTCATAAGTAAATTCAAGTGTCAGAATGTTTTAACTACGAACGTAAAATTTAGCAGTTCGTCTGGCCAGGCAGTTTCCTAATAAATATCAACTACCGAAATATATCGTATGTGTTTTATAGATTTCTGTTTCTACTATATTGAAATGTTCCGCTTCATGTAAAGAATTGTAATTTATATTACTACAGTTGAGATTTCACGGTACACGTATTATGACGGGATGGGCGCTTGAAAGTGGCAACAGGGATTGGTACTGCTCGCCCATAGGCTGACCTGAGCGGCCAATAAGCTCTGTACCTGGTTAGTCTTTGCCGCTGTGTTATACAAGAATAACAACGCACAGGTCATTTTTGCATGCATGGTGAAAGGTAGAGATAATTCCCTTCTAGCAAATGTTTTGTTTAGTATTTTTTTGTATATTTTATTTACACTTTATTGCGTGAGTAGCAATTTATTATACAATAAATAACGTAAATGTGCAGTGGAAAATAAACCGTACTTAAAATGCGTGTACTGTATTAACAAATTGTCATGCGAAAAATTAAAAAATGCAACACTGCAACACAGGAAACTTAAAATGGTGAAATAACATGAAAAACTATGGAAGCAAAACAGTACACACGTCATTTTCGTTGCAAAACGGGATTATATTATTTAATTATTATTGCAGTATTGCTAGTTGCTCTTAAATGTCTGTCTACTTAATATCTGCTTTTCTTAAAGTAAATTAGTAGCTGCTATTTAATATTTATTGACACCTAGTGCCTTGCAGGGGTTTGGTAGAAAACGCGTAATTTAAAAACGGTTGGATATTTTGTAGTGGTGTATACTGTATACACACGAAAAGTTTTTTTTTAATTTCGTTCCAAGAAGATTAGTTTCAAGTTCTAATTTCAACTCTAAGGATACATTTTTCCGGCATGAAAATAGCTAAAACCAGTGTTTTCAGTATAAATCATACCTGCTAAATTTAAGATACATAAAAATTAGAATTTTCGTCAGAACGCATTACATTTTTATCTTTATTCACATACTTCCGCGCGCCTGTGACGTCAGGCGAGATGTCGACGGAATATGATTCGAAGCAATCATCGGTTACATTCATGACTGTCGCGCGATCGAACGACGAAGCTACAAACTTCTACGCTTGTAGTTACTTGTTCCGCCGATAGGTAGCAGACCACACCTCTGTTAACATTTTGTACAGTTCCCCGCCAAATACTGCAATTTTGACACAGCATGGTTTGAATACAATACACATACCGTTCAGCAGGTTTAATTTATTGCCTGAATGAGTTTGGAGGCAGCAAAATAACTTCAGGAAAGTGAGGAACTCGCAAATGAACTCAACACACTCCAAGACCAAAACAAATAATTCAGTATAATAATTCAGATCCTTTAAAATATCATTCAAAACATCGTCCATTAAATAACTGCTTACACAAAATCATGTTAAAATAACGCTTAGATCTTGGTCTTACTTATTCGAATTTAAATCGAACTTCAGGCCGTGTTCTAATCGACAATTTAATAATAATGATTGATTCGGAAGGATTTATTTCGAACTCTATTGACACCGGTGATCACTTGATGGTCGCGATAGTGCTACGCGTCGAGCAAATTTGTAGTCTTTGCATATTAAAGCGATCATTCCTAAATTACATTCTGCTATTTTTAATCTCCATTGTATGAGTAATATATCCAGTACTAAGGTATTATTGATTACTTATTGTGCATATTTTCATTCTTATATCTCGTTTGGCATAATGTTTTAGGGGGAATTCAGTTGAGGCAAAAAGGATTTTTAAACTGCAAAAAAACAGCAGTAAGAATTATACTCCTTAAAAAAAGTGGAGTTCTTGTAAACAACTTTTTATTTGTAATAATATTATGACTTTACCATGTCCTTATAATTGTTCCATGCTTATTATTGTTAAAGAAAATTTGTTAAAATTTACAAGTAATACAGAAATACATTTATAATAACTAGATCAAAGGAAAATCTGCACTTTTCAATTAATAGTTTAGATACGTACCAGAAGGCTGTTAATTACTCTGATATATAAAACTATTTTATTAATGGCCTAATTTATTAAAATTACTGCCTGTATTAGGGAAATGCTAAAACTCTAAAACACCACCTTGAGAATTTTTTTATTGCAAATACATTTTATTTTGTAAATGACTAGTTGATGACATTATATGTTTTTAATTATATTATTCCTGTATTGATGATTAATGTTTAATAACTGTAATGAAATGTCCATTGCGTATGTTAAATCTATATTTTTATCACAATAATATTTGAATTATTCATTGTAAAATTTATGTTATTTTTTTGTTATTATTTAATATTTTTATTGTTACTGTTTACTAAAATGTAATAATTGTATTTATGTATTTGTTTTTTGTGTATTTGATGTCTAAATTTGTTAGAGTTATGTTGACTTAGATATAATAATATTATATGTTGACATGTATTCCATATCCTGGAGCTAATGGCTCGTAGGCAGGATCGACGGAACTATTTAAAAAATAAAATAAATTGCATAACACACACTGGCAAAACATTCCCACAAGACTGCGTGGCGTTACGCAACATTTTTTTTTACGCCGGTTAATGAGAAGGTAAAACGTAATAATAACTGCTGTTATCAAGTAGCCAACTTGTGCATGTAAAAATTCTTGTGTTTTCAATTTTTTTTTTCCTATTTGATCGCTCTTTTTTAATTGGTCAGACATTTAAGTTAATGGCGATTGTGAACGGACGGTTTCGCTCGTTATGCTGTGTAAGTAATGTTAAAGTTTATTCTACAGGTTGTGGAGATCAATGCTTTTAGTTTGGCAACTAAATTTTTTTCGCCACTTAGTAAGCGCTAGTGTCGCATGTGTACCGGACTTTCTCTAATATCTACGTTTAAAAAAAATTGCAATAATCATAAATTAAATATACAATTACTTTGTAAATCAGTAAAATCTTTCTTTTTTTATTATTCACGTAGCCAAATATTTTAATTATAATTGACCTGTTTGGCACACTGCGCACCTGGCGGTGGAAATTTTCCCTATGCCAAACTCTCTCGCAAGAAAACTCGTTTTGTTCCTAACCTGGGTAGAATTAACCTTAGTAATGTTAATCAAGCTAAGTCGATTGTGGGAGGGGCTTACACGCACGTGTATAGTATGAAGCCCTCTTCGCAGTCTTCTTTGACTCATCAAGCTGAAAACATATATGGTGGCGTTTTGCGAGTTGGTAATTAGTCAGTTTCGTTAAATATTAAAAACACGATAATCATTTTAGTAAAATAAATCGGGTGACGTGACCATTTAGTAAACTAAAACTGCCAATTGAAACACAGCCTCAGATATAGTCCATTGATGGTTACTTCCAGCTATTCTGTAGCCCTGCTAAAGTTCTACTTCCCGGATATTCCTCCGCCTCATGCAAAAAAAGCTTAACCTAGCCTAGAAAATTGCACCAAAGAGACAACGCGCCGCATTCGTGCGCACTCTACGTAATAATATTTTGCATAAGAACTATTTATTACTAGGCATCACCTATTACCAACACATATATTTTCTCACTCTTCTTATTCATATTAATTATAATTTGAATATTATAATTTATAGATAAAATTTATGTTAAAGTTCAATCTATAAAAAAAATAAGGTACCTTGATCTTAAGAGAAATATAAAAAGCTTCTGATACGCGACATATTTAGGAAACAACCAAACACGTAATACATGGGGTGATTTTTCAAAGGTTTGATTCAAAAAGTGTGAATAAACCGCGAATAGAGTATTAATACTATACAGGACTGCACTCACTTGCATTGGCCGCCCAGTGCCGATGTTTTCCAGTTTCATTGAACTCGCTTAGTATGCATGCACCACTAGTCGACCACACGATAAGAAGTGCGTGGCGAGTGTAATTTTCGTTGCACTGTCTCTAGAGTCACTGCGGCTGCTCAAGTGCGAATATGACCGACAAACACTCGTGCTGTCTCCCAATTCGTCCACTCTTGACGTCACAGGGTCTTCTCTGCTAGTGATGGGAGTATTCGAGTTCAAAAAGTAAAATAATTCGATTTCTAGGAGTTCTCGGGATATCTCGAATAACTTTTTTTAAATACTTTTTTTTTGTTTCTACAGCGGTGTTAGAAACGTTTGACTTAACGTAATCATTAGATTGTGACATGTGCAACATTAACAATATGTTACGGGGCATAAAGAATTATGATGTGATTATGTTAGCGTTTCGTTTAGGTTAGATGTGCGTAAATTGTTAAATACTCACAGTAGTTACGTTTATTGACAACTCAAAAAATATAAAATTCTTATAAGTTTATATAAAAAATACGCCGTAAATTGACTTTAGGAGGGGGAAAGTCGAGCAATGTTTTTTCACTATATGTTATCTTTACCATCAGAGAAATAATGTCGAAGGCTCATAGAGGCCACAAGTCTCAATTCGCTAGTGTGTGCCAGAGTGTGCAAGAGTGCGCCAGAGTGTGCAAGAGTGTGCTAGAGCGAGAGTGGAGAGTGAGAATGAGTAGTTTCAAGTTCGGACACGGCCCCATTTCGTGCAACGATGTGATACTCGGGTTTCTCTAGTTTTCGTGACGCACTTATTGCACATTCAGAGCAGTCGAGTGGAACATAGGCTATTCATGGTAAAGTGACCACTTTGTAAAGAGCTCCCAGCCAGCATAGCAACCAAAAAATTATGATTTATTGTGGCCTTAGATGTCAACTTCTGGGAGTTATAAAAATGTATTTATTAGTCACGTGACAACTTTTTATTTATTAACAATTAGCGAAAGGATACAAACAAGCTGAAAGTAACTTTTAAGCACAGCCATAAAAAAAATGTTTACTTTACCATGAATAGTCTATACACTATGTTATTGACCATTATAAAAAGTTGTCAGCAGTAACTTAAGCTAATCTGTACTTCTCCTGTTTATTAGGTTCGTTTCAGAACGTTCAACAATTATTTCCAATAAAATAAAGGAGAAAGGGTTCAATCAGGCTCGTATTCAGGAATTATGTATAGGGAGAATCAGCATAGGGTAAAACCCTTGGTGAAAGAGGGGGAGGGGACGACGACAAAGAAGAAATATATTGAACTTATTGAAATTTATTTGTGTAATGTGCAATGTATATTACGCATTTCTTTCATTTGTAATTTCCATAAGTATTTCCAGCGTGTGGTTGAACCAAATCAATAAAACAAATAACGTAAATGTTAAACCTTTTTATAAAGCCTTGTCTTCTAACTGAAATTGTAGCTACGCCCATGGACGTCGCATTTTATTCATGCTCCATGATCCTCAGTATACAGTCACTGCTGTCTCTGCTAGGGATGTTGGTTTACACGTTAAAACACTGCACAAGGGCAGGCGTTTTAAAAACAACAATTTATTACGTTTTAAAAAGTGTAAGGTACGATAACAACAGNACAACACCAGGGACTCGGCGGAAGTTTAATAGAGTCTAGCGATGTGCTATAAGGATGGCCTCCCAGACATAGATTCATGGCATTACAACGATTGTTCTTTGAAAACGTTGTATCCCACAAGTTTTGTTTCCGACTGTTGCTCATCATTGCAGTATATTCCAAAGCGTGTTCACCTCGAGAGGGAANTATATATTCAAAAGCGTGTTCACCTCGAGAGGGGCCCGGAACCCACCTACCGCTCACTTTAATACGCGCCTGAACTTAAAAACTAATTTTTGTTGTTAAACTTACTTTTCCTACTCATTTGAAACACGGCTGGCGAATATGCAGGAGTAGGGAATTAGGACTTGTATTAAAATATAATGCGCTTATAAAATAGAAAGGAAATGTGTGATTGAGTTAATTTGCCAGCTGCGCAGAATCAATTTCAGCGTTCGAACTTTAAACTGCTATCGAAACAATGTGAATTAAATTTGAGGTTAGCCTACTATTCACACAAATTCTTGTTTCGAAATGTTGTTACAATAACCGCCGCCTCATGAAAATAAAGCTTACCCAAGTCTTATAAAATTACACCAAAAGGACAATGCACCGCATTACGCACTTAATGTAATAATAATTTGCATTATAACTGTTTCTTATTAGGCATTACCAACACACCTATTTTTTCCCTGTTCTATTCGTATTCATAACAAAGGAAATATTATATTTTATAGATGAAATAAATATAAACGTTCATTTGAACCGAAAATAATGTATGTTTATGTTAACACCAGTATAAAACGCTTGCGATACGTGATGTGTTTAGGAAATAGCCAATCACGTCGTACATGGGGTGATTTTTTTTTTAAGGTTTGATTAAAAAATTGTGAAGAACCCGCGAATAGACTGCAGCAGTGGATTCAGATTCAATTGGCATCTATGTGCCTATTAATGACCATCAAATGTTTCGAAACGTCTTTATTCCATAGTTTATTTAGCGTTATAAAAATACGTATGTTACAGAACTGTCCTTATCCGAGATTATGACAAACTTTTCCTCCTCCATCGTGTAAAATTATGTTTCAAAACTTACATTTCCTTCATTCATTAGTGTCTAATTACTCTTTTGTTTTCAAAACTGCTGTATACTTATCCTGAAACCACAGTTTCTCATGAAGCTTGCAGTGAAAATATGGTTTGCGATAGTCGAGAACAAATTTATGGGTTTTGACATTTATTTGGTTAATTTTAAAAGGTAAATTTAGTTTTATTATTGTGGGTTGAGACTTCGTGCAATTTCATTTCCTCTCTCTCTCTCTCTCTCTCTCTCTCTCTCTCTTCAGCTGAGCTCTTGTAGTTTTGTGGTTAGGTGAATACTAATATGGTTTGTTAAACTCTCCTTATCTTTTTTATTTTATTTTATAAGGGAATCTCAAGCCATATATTTGAAAATGAGGTTATTTAAGGACAACTAACACAAACTGGATGAATATAAAAAAAAAAATCCACCCCCACCTTCCTTTCCCTCCAAAAAATGACAACGGATAAGGACACTTTTGAAATTTACCTCATATTTCAGATAAGCTTAACATTATTTTTATATAAATGCACGGCTCTGTTGTAAACAAAAAGTAAACAAACATCCACATTACATCACTGACTTATCACGTGATTTATACAATTTTGCTAGAGGTGCGCGAGTTAGTATTGGGAGAATGCCGAGACACGTACACTGAAGACGAAAACAAAACCTGTTTTCCTCATCTTTAGTCAATGACTCGCCTCTCAATATCCGCACCTTCTGATGGTGCACTCCCGAAAAATGGAGTGAATATGAAACCATTTTTCATTTTATGTGAGCATGTTTCGCGAACTAAAAATGTGCACCCAAAATGTAATAAAATACAAGAAGCAAGTATTCACCGGTGATAATT
>NQII01000288.1:1152990-1187989 GCA_002778355.1 Clitarchus hookeri | reverse complement strand
CATAGAAACTGTCCAGGGAGAAGTAGTCGTTCCGAAGTGTACTCGTAACTCCTTTATATGCTATTCTCGGTAAAGTGAGCACTTTTGAAAGCCCTCTCGCTTGGAATAATGGTCAATAAATATATTTTGTTTTAGCCTTAGACGTTAACTTCCGAGTGTGGTGGAATAAACACACTGTGTTCATTACTTACATGGCGATATTTTTTTTAAAAAGGTGGTTAAATAATAAAAAAAATGACTGAAAGGAAAAATTTACTAGGACCTCTAAAGTGCTCACTTTACCGTGGACAGCCTATATTACTATTCTTCGTCGGCAGAGCTATATCAGGGCTGAATATCCCNTAAAGTGCTCACTTTACCGTGGACAGCCTATATTACTATTCTTCGTCGGCAGAGCTATATCAGGGCTGAATATCCCCGTGTTTTTTTCAACCCCATTCCAGGAAAATTTAGGAAAAGTTCCTCATTATGAATTTCCCAATCCCTCCCTTGTATGTCTAAACATCGTGATCAGCCTCGGTGTATAAAATGTAAAAATTAAAACACTGTAAGAACTCTGGTGTAAGAACACCTTAGGTAGTGAAGACCCTGGTGTAAGCGTCAAGTAACTCAGTTCTTTTCCAAGTTTCCTAGAAACACAAAGGCTGATCTGTGGCGGAATTACGATCTCGGCAGCTACTTTGCTGTCGGATTGAATTCGATACTTCTTGGCTACATTCAGACATACCATTCCGCTATCGAATGTTCAAAAACCGACTTGAAGAATTCCGATAACGGAATTACGACATTCGGCCTCAATTCCTTAGACTAATCCCCAAGAAACACAGTCCTCGNTTGAAGAATTCCGATAACGGAATTACGACATTCGGCCTCAATTCCTTAGACTAATCCCCAAGAAACACAGTCCTCGTTTATACCTAAGAATGCGAGCTGATGTGTAATGCTAAATGCTTTTGAGTCCTCAATACACTATCTGCAGAACAGTGTCACATTGCGTAGATCATTTGATTGATCGTCAAGAAACATAGTCTTCGCAAACAGCGGAAAAAAAAGGCGATAGTTGTGTAATGTTAACAGGACCAGGGTCTTCTAATTTTACACATAACTGTGTCACATTGACTAACTTTTATGGAGCCAAGGATCCTCTGATTATTCGCAAAACAGCGCGTTATTGTGTAAACGTCCTTCGACTGATCGGCAAGAAAGTCCTCGAATACGGCTAAAAATCCCAGCGGGCGTGTAACCTTTGTAGATTCACGAATGCTCTGTTTATATGCAAAAAAAAAGTGTGTTAACGTCCTTCAATTGATCGTCAAGAAACAATGTTCTCGCAGTCAGCGAAAATATGGGGAGTTTGTGTGTATCGTCCTCTGTGTGATGTGTCCTCTAATTGGATTGTCTATGCGGCTGTCCTCAAAGCAGCATTTATGGTTGGATAGGTCCTGTCCTCGAAACAACCACTTGTTGACATAAACCTCAGATAGCGCCCTGAGTACGTATAGGTGTGTGTATGTGTATATGCAGGACGTTCCGGACATAGACGCCCAAACAGAGGCAGACGATAGCTGGGCCCAAGACCGACAAAATGGACAAATACATACGTCCGATTCTGGACAGTTTAAATGTTACTTTGTTTTCGATTTTTTGACTTACTCTACATGACACTAAGAATTTAATTTTTGCGACGAAAGTAAGTGTCCCAGTGAAGTGATGTTTGTAGAAATGGTAACTGACAAATGTAGTCACATAACCAGACACCATTCATGCTATTATCATTACAGCGATCAGGAAAATTATAACAGTTTTGCAAAAATTATGTATTGTCCAGATATTTGTCACGAGTTTATGTGCGTTAAAAAAAATACGCACGTACCACATAAACAAATGCCTGCCACTGGAAAAACTACCTACTTGTAAGCCTTTGTAGAAGTACAAATAATAAGCGTTCATGAACAAATGCTGAAATACAGAGAAAATCGACACAATCAATAACAAGACGGCTGTAAACAGTCAGCATCTTGTTCAGTTTTGCCAACAAAAGGATGTAATCATTTGAGAAATCCCACATGTCCTGGACATGTGGGGTTTCTCAAATGAACCTTTATTTCTACTCACGTTTTCTATGCAGTAAGGTGCGGGAATGCGGTGTTTTTATGTGTATGCTGCGTTACTGACAACTAAGAAACAATCCATGTGAAAAAATCAATTTCGGCAAAAAGTGGACCGTGTGGGGTTTCAGAAATGACCGATTCATGTTGTCACAACTGAACTTTTGAGGCCAATAAAAAAAAACTATTTTTGTGGTGCCTACAAAACAATTTAGTAGGGTGACTCCAGTGGCGAAATAACGTCTTCACCTTAGGAGGTGGCATTTCCTGGAGTGAGGAACAAGTTTTTAGGCGCCCCTCGCAAGACATTTCGCTTATCTTAAAATTTTCATTATACTGCTATCAAAACCTAAATTACATGCTGCATAAAACATAGAGGAAACTCTATAACCCAGACGAGAAAATGTCTGTGAACAGTATGAGAAATGCATTTTAACAATTCGTTATTAATAGTTTACAATATATAAACGCATCTCGGTCAACAANATGAACAGTATGAGAAATGCATTTTAACAATTCGTTATTAATAGTTTACAATATATAAACGCATCTCGGTCAACAAAAAACAGTTCGGGTGCCCGTGCAGACATCTTGACTATAGTATATTCGCGATTTATTCACACATTTTGAATCAAACGTTTGAAAAATCACCCCATGCATGGCGTGTTTGGATATTTTTAAAATATACCCTGTTTCACGGGCGTTATATACAATGAAGAGCCAAACAACCTGGTACACCTGCCTAATATCGTGTAGGGAGCCCCCTGAGCATGCAGAAGTGCCGCAAGACGACGTGGCATGGACTCGACTTATGTCTGAAGGTATGCAGGAGGCAATTCGCACTATGAATCCTGCAGGGCAGTCCACAAATCCACAGGAGTGCGAGGCGATGGAGATCTCTTCTGAACAGCACGTTGCAAGGCATCCCAGATATGCTCAATAATGTTCATGTCTGGTGATTTAGGTGGCCAATGGAAGTGTCTAAAATCAGAACAGAGTTTCTGGAGCCACTCGGTAGCAATTCTCGACGTGTGGGGTGTCATATTGTCCTGCTGGAATCGTCCATGTCCTTCGGAATGCACAATGGGCATGAATGGGTGCAGGTGATCAGACAGGTTCCGTTTCACGCCAACTGCACACGCCCCATACCAAGACAGAGCCTCCACCAGCTTGAACAGTCTCCTGTTGACATATAGGGTCCATGGATTCATGAGGATGTCTCCATGAATCACACGTCCATCCGCCCGATACAATTGGAAACGAGACTCGTCAGACCAGGCAACGTGTTTCCAGTCATCAACAGTCCAATGGCGGTTTTGGCGGGCCCAGGCGAGGCGTAAAGCTTTGTGTCGTGCAAACAACGGTACACGAGTGGGCCTTCGGCTCCGAAAGCCAATATCAATGATGGCCCTTTGAATAGTTCGCACGCTGGCACTTGTTGAAACACCAGCATTGAAATCTGCGCCAATTTGAGAAAGGGTTGCACGTTTGTCACGTTTGATGATTCTCGTCAGTCGTCGTTTCTCCCGTTCGTTCACGATCTTTTTCCGGCCGCAGCGATGTCAAATATTTGATGTTTTAACGAATTTCCGATATTCACGGTACACTCGTGAAATGGTCGTACGCGAAAATCCACATTTTATCGCTACCTCGGAGATGCTATGTCCCATCTCTCGTGCGTCGACTATAACGCCACGTTAAAACTCACTTGAATCTTGATAACCTGCCATTGTAGCAGCAGTAACCGCTCTAGCAACTTTGCCAGACGCTTGTTGTCTTATATAGGCGCTGCCGACAGCATCGCGTTACTTGATTGGTTCCATACCTCTGTTATTTCCATACGCACGCCTATGCCAGTTTTTTTGGCTCTCCAGTGTACTTCTGTTAAACTCATTTTTGGTTAAATTGAAAGTTTACCTATAATTTAGCTACAAATTATTTTATTTATTTATTTATTATCACGAATGAAAACAGAGAGAAAATTAGTGTGTAGGTAATGCTTAGTAAGAAATTGTTCTATTGCAAAATATGATTACACTGAGTGGTCACGAATGAGGTGCGTTGTCGCTTTGGTGTAATTTTCTAGACTTAGTTAAGCTTTATTTGCATGACGCGGAGGAATATCCTGGAAGTNCCGTTAAACTCATTTTTGGTTAAATTGAAAGTTTACCTATAATTTAGCTACAAATTATTTTATTTATTATCACGAATGAAAACAGAGAGAAAATTAGTGTGTAGGTAATGCTTAGTAAGAAATTGTTCTATTGCAAAATATGATTACACTGAGTGGTCACGAATGAGGTGCGTTGTCGCTTTGGTGTAATTTTCTAGACTTAGTTAAGCTTTATTTGCATGACGCGGAGGAATATCCTGGAAGTAGAACTTTAGCAGGGCTTCAGAAAAGTTGGATGTAACCGTGAATGGACTATATCATTCTAGCGCCCTGGCAATGTATACACTCCCCTGTACAGTGATACGCCATTGGGTGACTTCTCCACAAAAAATTTTTCTCTGCGATACTGTAATAAAAAAAAAACACCTGCGCACGTTCTGCTGGTAAAAGTGATCGCGGTGCCTGGCGACAGGCAGGCGGAAGACCTTCCTCACAGCAGGTCCAACAACTTTGTCCCTCGACGCGAGCCCGGGGACAGACGCTCCCCCAGAGCGCCACGTCAGAGGTGTTCCTGAACAATCCCCTGACGGCGCGGTGACAGATCGTTCTTCCCTCCCCCTCGTGTTTTCCCTAAACGAAACTTTCGCCTGCCCCCGGCAGCGGAGCAGCGAAGGAGAGGCATAAAAAGCCGATGGTTGAAAAGTGGCCTTGTTAGACTCGCTTCAGTGAAGCTATCGCTGCCCAACGAGGCATGGCTGCAACTCGCCGCCTCTCGTGCCAACACGTCGGTTAAAGGCTGTGGCAAACAACCCGGCAGCCACTGAGTTTAAATAAGGAATCAATTTTTTATAGGAAATTCCTTCTCAGTGCATAAATTTTCAAGTTAACCGTTTCAAACAAAAAGTATTCTAGGTGATATTTCGTAAAGAATTCTGACACGTTGAGTAATCTCGCCAATTTTTATGTTTAACATATTTGTTCTAAAATTAAACTTTAAAATTTACATTTTATAAAAAAAAAAAAATTGCGCGCGTGTGTGTGTGTACACAGTACACACACGTGTTACATTTCTTATTATGGCAATATTCTCCGAGAAAGTTGCCTACTTTCCGAAGGAAAGAAAGGCTTGTGAGATCACTTTCCTGTCCGTGTGTTTGTCTGTATTTGTGTGTGTATTTGTATTTGTGTGTGTGTGTGCCCCCTTTCAATTTTTGAACGCAATAACCTAATTTCATCAAATACGGCACACATGTATTACTTAGTAACGACATCTGACATTTATAGTTTTTAACCACGCCGGCACTTACTTTCAAAATGGCGGCCAATAAACAATTTAGGATGATGCAATATCTCCGGGAACCATTAAAACAATTCAAATAAAATTTTATATGTTGACAGCGCACTGTATGGGCATTGAATTTAAGGGAAGTATCGTTTTTGGCCCGCCATTTTGGAATATAGTACTATAAAAATAAAGCTTTTGCGTTATATGTCGAAAACTACACAACCAATTTCAACCAAATTTGACATATACATAATGCTATGGTAGGCTATCTAAGCGTGTGCAATTAAAATTGATGAGGCTTATTTTGTATAACTACCATGCAGAGTATAACTACCATGCAGTTCAAACAATTTTCGACCAAATTTTGTATTCTGACAGTATAAAATATAAGCAACATATCTGCCAAAGAAGTAACCACTTTTGTTAGCGATTTTGTAAGATAGCATCACTTGAATAATTTAAGTGATTGTCATACCTCACGAAGCAATCAACCGATTCCTACCAAATTTGTCAAACAAGTAGTACTGCGGCAGCTGATGTATACAGGTATGTTTTAAGTATGCTTGACACTTATTTTTAAAATGGCATCCACATCCATTTTAGCATAATGTTATATTGTCGAAAACATGTTCTAAATTCCAACTTAACTCGGTATGCTGTGAGTATATATTTTTAACATAATGCATCATTTGTCCACCATTTTGTAAGACAGTGCAAAACGAATATGTAAACTTTCGTCATATCTCGGGATACAATTGACTAATTCCTATCANATATAATGCGTCATTTGTCCACCATTTTGTAAGACAGTGCAACACGAATATGTAAACTTTCGTCATATCTCGGGATACAATTGACTAATTCCTATCAAGTTTGGCGAACAAGTAGTACTNACATAATGCATCATTTGTCCACCATTTTGTAAGACAGTGCAAAACGAATATGTAAACTTTCGTCATATCTCGGGATACAATTGACTAATTCCTATCAAGTTTGGCGAAGAAGTAGTACNAACGAATATGTAAACTTTCGTCATATCTCGGGATACAATTGACTAATTCCTATCAAGTTTGGCGAAGAAGTAGTACTGCAATAGGTTGAATAAACTAGTTTTTTTAATTGGGTCACACTTATTTTCAAAATGACTGCCACATAGCTATTTTAGCTTAGTATGCTACATCGTCGAAACCATGAAATTTATTTCAACGTAAATCTTTGTGTGCTAGTAGTATATATTACAACCATCAAACATGTCAACACAGTACTTTTGTCCGCCATTTTGTACGATAACATCACATGAAAAATTAAAATTTTTATATCTCTGGAAAAATGAACAGATTTCTATCAAATTTGGCAAACATGTATAACTACAATAGGTCATGTAAACTGATATGCTTTGAATGCGTAGGCATTTATTTTCAAAATAGCAGCCGTATAAACAATTTAGCTCAGTGTGTTTTAGCTACGAAACTACAAAACAAATTTCAACATAACTTTGTATGCTGGTAGTATATATTATATCCATCTAATGTGTCTATGCAGAGCCTCAGATATTTGCCTTTTTTGTAAGATAGCCTCACATAAAAAAATAATGTTTTTGTGCCATATTTAAGGAAACAATCAACCGATTTCTTCCAAATTTGGCGAAGAAGTTGAACTTTGACAGGCCATATTAATTTATATGTTTTAAATATGTAACCGATTATAACNTCCAAATTTGGCGAAGAAGTTGAACTTTGACAGGCCATATTAATTTATATGTTTTAAATATGTAACCGATTATAACTTATCTTTGTATACTGATAGTATATATGACAATAATAGAATGTCCTAATACATAAGCTTTTTGTCCTCCATTTATGATTATCATCAATTGAAAAAATTTAGGTTTTTTTCCACNGAATGTCCTAATACATAAGCTTTTTGTCCTCCATTTATGATTATCATCAATTGAAAAAATTTAGGTTTTTTTCCACATCTCGAGGACCAACCAAACTATTCCCACCAAATTTTTCAAGCAAGTAGTGCTACAGTAGGGTATGTAAACTTATGTGTTTTAGGTGTGTCAGGCTTATTTTTAATGGTGTTAATATAAATAATTTATTTTGGTATGTTATATCCATGAAACAATTAAACAAAATTCTGCACGTTATTACAAGAGGAAATAATATTCAAGGCCTGTTTTCCGGAATATTGGAGGTTTTAGTACTGATGTTGCTAAAGGTGATGATGTGTTTGTAGTTTCTCAAGCTCAAGAAAGTTATGTACTGATTTATTTTTTATATAGATTTGGTATTCAAGGTATGACGGCTAATCCTGGTAGTGGACTGTTAGAGATGCGTTTTTATCGTCGTTGGCATAACAATCCTGGTGTTTTTTTNTGGCGGCTAATCCTGGTAGTGGACTGTTAGAGATGCGTTTTTATCGTCGTTGGCATAACAATCCTGGTGTTTTTTTAAAATATAAATAGGCATAAGTATTTAAAAATTATCTAATATTAACAAAAATGATAAAAAAATTTAATTTTTTTTTGCTGATTACTTATATAAAGCATTGTAAGATTATCTGCATATGTATTAACACAAACTACATTAATGCTTTATATTCTTTTCACATAGCATTGTAACTAATTTATCAATAGTTAGAGACCTTGCCATTTCGAGTTATAAAATAACAACCTCGCTACACTNCATAGCATTGTAACTAATTTATCAATAGTTAGAGACCTTGCCATTTCGAGTTATAAAATAACAACCTCGCTACACTCCACAATCCTGTACATCCTTGAGTGCAACAGTAGAGGTCGTTCATTAATTGGTCGTTGCCATATTCGGACCTCACTCTCCGTTCGACTTGGTCTCGCAGAGTTAAGTAAGCTGAGGGCTAATATTTTGCTGTCGGTTCAAAGTTCTTAGAAGCGTGTCGGACGAGTAAAGGTTCAATGACGTGCGTGATAACAGCATAAACTTTAATGACGTGTAGCCCGCCTCTGAATAATTTCGAGAAATGACCGGGTCTTTATTAATATGTTTTTCCTATTATTATGCATATAAATATTTTTATTTTATTTTTAACCAAGATATGCAGTAGGTATGAAGAAAATTATCTGGGGCTGAGAACAGAAAACGGAAAACCGAGAAAGGTGCTAAAATAAAACAAGATGCACAAGGCACTGATAAATTCTTGTTACCTATTACCACATCAGCTCCCCCTGCAAGTTTTTATCAAACTGTGACAATGCCAGCAACGACAATTTTCATATAGAAGATCAAGGCATCAACACCACTGAAAACATGTACAGAATTTCCCCTTCAGCAGAACCATTTTCCCAAGTGGAGGTGGAGCCTTTGGAATCTACACATAACCAAACTCTCTTGGAGAAAAACCTTACGCTAGTTTCTGAAGAAAGTGAAAACAAATCAAATGATTTTACCTATTTGTCCGATACAGTGTTATCGCCTAAAGTTTTGCAGCCTTCAGTTATAGACATGCATATTTTAACCGGGCCTCAAGAAATAAAAGACACTGTTTCCTTTAGATGCAAACGAGCGGCATTTTTCTATAAAACATACAATTAGGACGTTAGATATTGGGGAAGAGTTNTGTTTCCTTTAGATGCAAACGAGCGGCATTTTTCTATAAAACATACAATTAGGACGTTAGATATTGGGGAAGAGTTGAAAAGGTGATGGCCTATGTATTCTAATAGTTTGGACTGTGCATTTTGCTTTTGCTGCAAAATATTCATTAGGGACTGTAGCTCAGACTGGAAGCACATAAGTGATCGCTTGAAAAACNATTTTGCTTTTGCTGCAAAATATTCATTAGGGACTGTAGCTCAGACTGGAAGCACATAAGTGATCGCTTGAAAAACATGAAAAGTCACCACATCATATAAATGCATACTGAAAGTGGATTGAGTGTGAATCCACTTTGATTCAAAACATAAACACTGGAAGTGTGTGCTCGAACGCCTTTTGTATATTACTATGTTCTTGGCCCAGCATAATTTGGCTTTCAGGGGATCCTCGGACAAGCTTTTTACAGAGAATAATGGAAACTTTCTTAGCCTAGTAGAATTGTTGGGAAATTTTGATGATGTTATACGTGAACACCTAAGGCGTGTTTCAGCCAAGTGATCAAATGACCATTATTGCGGGAAAACTAAACAAAATGAACTTATAAACATTTTATGCGAAGCAGTAAACGGAAATATACACAAACGGGCTCAAAAGGCCAAATATTATTCCATAATTTTAGACTGCATCCCTGATTTCAGTCACACTGAAAAAAAATGTCATTCACAATAAGGCTTGTGGAGGTAGAAGNAATTTTAGACTGCATCCCTGATTTCAGTCACACTGAAAAAAAATGTCATTCACAATAAGGCTTGTGGAGGTAGAAGGTGGTGCAGTTAAAATAAATGAACACTTTTTGGGCTTCCGAAATTCCAGTAATTCTACAGAAGTCTTGCCAGAACTTTTGTTAAGAACTTTAGCCGAAAATGTACTAAGATTAGAAGACTGCCATGGCCATGGATACGANTCTTGCCAGAACTTTTGTTAAGAACTTTAGCCGAAAATGTACTAAGATTAGAAGACTGCCATGGCCATGGATACGACAATGGTGACAACATGAGAGGTGAAAACAAAGGTGTCCAAGCAAAAATTCTTCAAATGAATCCAACAGCATCATTTGTGCCTTGTGGCTGTCATTCGTTGAATTTAGTGGTTTCAGATGCAGCTTCATCATTAACTATTTCTATCACACTGTTTGGTGTTCTGCAGAAAATATGTGTGTGTTTCTCAGCTTCTGTTTAACGTTGGCAAATTTTGAAGAACCATATGACCAGCTTCTCTGTGAAACCACNTGTGTGTGTTTCTCAGCTTCTGTTTAACGTTGGCAAATTTTGAAGAACCATATGACCAGCTTCTCTGTGAAACCACTAAGTGCTACACGTGGGGAAAGTAGATTTGATCGTGTCAAGGCTATTAAATATCAGGTGAATAATGTGTATCATGCTTTAATTGTAGTGTTTGAACCTAGTTTGGCAGATGCTGGTTTGAGATACGAAGCACACTCTTTAGTGGACCAGTTAATGAAATTTGAATCTTGGCTTTCTCTTGTTGTATGGTACGATATGTTGTAACAAGTAAACATTGTNCGGACCAGTTAATGAAATTTGAATCTTGGCTTTCTCTTGTTGTATGGTACGATATGTTGTAACAAGTAAACATTGTGAGCAAATCAATGCAAAGCCCAGTGATCGATATTTGTACTATCACCACTTTAATCAAGAGTTGTATGGAGTATGTATCTTGCTACAGAAATGATGGCTACCAAGATGCAGTTATAACTGCAAAAGAGCTAGCAGGTACATAGAAGCTGATGCTTGGCTTGGAGATCCCACTCGTACACGAAGAAAGAAGAGGCAGTATGAATATGAAGGCCTTGCTGAGTTAGCAAATGTTAGTACAGAAGAACAGTCTGAAAGGAAATTTTTCTGTCACAGTTGATGCTGCACTATCATCATTGAAAGTACTGTTTGAGCAACACAAAAATATTTGGAGATTTTTGTATCACTTGTGCCAACCCCTAAAACAATTATATAATGCTTAAGAGGCTCATAAGGCTTTATTTGACAAGTGTATCGTGTTGCAAACAGTTCAAACAAACACCGATGGAAGTCATTCGGATGTTAATGGCTTGGAGCTTTGGGAAGAATTAAAACACTTCCAGTGTTTTGTATCATCATCTGTAAAGAGTTCTCCTAAGAAAGTTTTACAATATATAGAAGACACAAATATGAGCACTAAATTTCCTAAAATCTGGGTGTCGCTTCGAGTATTGCTGACTTTACGAGTGGCAGTAGTTAGCTGTGAACGCAGTTTTTCGAGGTTGAAATTGATCCAAGACTTATCTTCGATCTACTATGAGTGACGAACGGCTCTCATCGTTGGCGATAATGTCCATAGAGAATGATATAGCTCGCAAGATTGACCTTTCTTCATCTATAACCAAATTTGTCCAGGCCNGGCGATAATGTCCATAGAGAATGATATAGCTCGCAAGATTGACCTTTCTTCATCTATAACCAAATTTGTCCAGGCCAAGGCAAGAAAGGCCCCATTTTTATAGAGCAATGAAGTGTACGTGAATGTGAAAATTTATTTGTGTATCAGCATTACATATTTAAATGGTAGATCTGCGTTAATCTATTATTCATTGATGTTGCAGTGGTCGCAAGAAAGTTACAGGTCTCATTTTCCCAGGACTGAAAAAAAAAAAAAAAAACATTTATTGAGTGTTCCTAATATAAGCTAATTTTCCTATTGCATAGTAGTTGTGTAAGAATTATTATGGAGCCGTAGTTTTGTACTAACAAAGTTTGTTGACAGCGACAAGATTACGGCGAATCAGGCAAGGGTGTGACAATAAATTTAACACATTTTGGTGATTACATAAGTGTGAAATTCGTTTTGTATATCAACATTACGTAGTAAATGCTAGAATCATAAAACTTTTATTTGTAAATTTCTTAAATGAAACTGCATTTGTATTACAATAGTTTTTAAATTTTAAATGAGAAAAATGCGGGGGCAGATTAATTGTTGTTGCCCCGGGAGCAAAATGAGCTAAGGCCGACCCTGGGTACAGCTTTGTTTTCATGTGATTAAGCGTAATAAAAAAAATNAAAAATGCGGGGGCAGATTAATTGTTGTTGCCCCGGGAGCAAAATGAGCTAAGGCCGACCCTGGGTACAGCTTTGTTTTCATGTAATTAAGCGTAATAAAAAAAAAAAAATTGAAATTTTAGAACCTGTCTGCGCAATTTCCTTCACAGGTAGGAGAAAAGTAAAACTATACGTCTGTAGTTAAATCTGTGGGATTTAACCGCGTGTAATGCAGTCCCACTGTTGCAGTTCTACTTTACACACACGCTGCCCGCCAGTTGAGCGTCTTTCACATAGAGGCGATGGGGCACTAGACGCGTGGGTTAGTGTCGCCCTTGTATCTTCCTCGCTTCCGGGCCTTGAAAGCGCTAAACAGCTTCATGAACATAGGAACCTTAGGCTCGGCCTCAAACATCGTATTGAATAACTGATTTCTATTTAATTTCAGTTCTTTAGGGACACTTATTTTGAAACTACAACTACACCTCTCTGGCAATATAGGTTAAGCTGCAGAACAAACATAAATTCTGAACTTTTGTAAAGTAACTATGACGTAATTAGTAGGTCAGTTTCAAATTATCACTAGATGCTTGCTGTTTCATAATTACCATATAACACATTGATAACGTTTGGCTATTACATTTGAAGGCAGTGCATGCACATTAAATTAAAAGTGAATCAAAGTTACTGTTTCAATGCAAGAAGTTGGCCCAACTCCAACATAACATATAATTCAATGTAGTCTCAGAAATTTTTTTAACAAATTCCCGTNTATTGAATAACTGATTTCTATTTAATTTCAGTTCTTTAGGGACACTTATTTTGAAACTACAACTACACCTCTCTGGCAATATAGGTTAAGCTGCAGAACAAACATAAATTCTGAACTTTTGTAAAGTAACTATGACGTAATTAGTAGGTCAGTTTCAAATTATCACTAGATGCTTGCTGTTTCATAATTACCATATAACGCATTGATAACGTTTGGCTATTACATTTGAAGGCAGTGCATGCACATTAAATTAAAAGTGAATCAAAGTTAATGTTTCAATGCAAGAAGTTGGCCCAACTTCAACATAACATATAATTCAATGTAGTCTCAAAATTTTTTTTAACAAATTCCCGTTTTTTTAGCCTACTTTCCGAAGAAAAGAAAGACTTACGGGATCACATTCCTGTCTGTGTGTATGTATGTGTGCGTATGTATGTGTGAGTCCCCCTTTTCAATTTTTGAATACGTCAACCGAATTTCACCAAACTCGGTACATGTAATACTTAGTAAGGACACCTGACTTTTATAGTTTTAAACCACGTCATGCAGTTACTTTCAAAATGGCGGTAATTTTAAAATTTTGAGTAATTTCATATATCGGGAACCATTCAACCGATTTAAACCAAATTTTGTATACTGGCAAAGCATCGGGTAAGCATTAAATTTTGAAATGGATATTGTTGTTAGTCCGTTATTTTAAAAGATAGCCCCAAATGAAAAAAAAATAAAGATTTTACATTATGTCTCGAAAACTATCAAAGCAATTCTCGCTCAATTTGGTATGCAAGTAATACTATGACAGGCCAAGTAAACATAAGTGATTGAACTTGATTAGTTAAGTATTTTCAAAATCTCGGCATACAAATATACTTAACTATTTAACCAATTTCAACCCAATTTTGTATGCCAAGCACCATGTAACACATAGTTACTTTTGTCAGCCATTTGTTAAGATAGCATTACATGAATAAATAAATGTTCAGGTATGTCATATATTGGTAAACAATTAACCGATTCCTACCAAATTTGGGAAACAAGTAATTGTGCGGCAGGTGATGTTAAATGATGTGTTTTAGATGTGTCAGATACTTATTTTAAAACTGACTTCTATATGGTTTTTAGTTTATGATGTTATATCATCGAATCCTTGTAATAAATTCAACTTAACTTTGTTTACTGGCAGTAGATAATACAACTATCAACTGTGTCTACACGGAGCATCTTTTGTATGCCATTTTGTAGGATAGCGCAACACGAATTAATACATTTAAATGTCGTATCTCGGGAAACAATTTCACATTCCTACCAAACTTAGCAAACAAACGGTACTGCGGCAGATAATGTCAAATGGCATGTTTTAAGTATGTCAGACACTTATTTTCGAAGTGGTGGCGATATAGCCATTTTAGCTTAGAATGCTATCTCGTAGAAACCATGTAATCAGCTCCAACTTATAATTATATGCCGGCAGTAGATATTACATCTATGAACTGTATCTACACGAAGCATCTTTGTCCGCCATTTTGGAAGATGGCACCATATGAATAAATTACGTTTTCATGATATATTTTGGGAAAGAATTGACCGATTACTACAAAATTTGGCAAACAATTTGCACTGCAGCAGGTGGTGTAAAATGGTATGTTTTAAGTAAGTCTGGCACTTATTTTCAAAATGGTGGCTATATAAATATTTTAGCACGGTATATTTTACTAACGAAACAAATTCCAAGTTAATTTTATATGCTAGCAATATCAATTACAACCCCTAAATTTGTCCATACAGAGTCTCATTTCTCTGCCATTTTGTGAGTTTGACCCACAACAAAAATTAAGTTTTGATGCCATATCTCGGAAACGACTCAACCCATTCTTACCAAATTTGGCGAAAAAGTTGTACTGTGACAGACATTTATTTTCTGAATGGCGGCTATAAAATAATTTTATCTTAGTGTGCTATATATATACGAAACCATATAATCGATTTTAGTTTAACTTCGTATACTGGTAGAATACAATCATCGAATGTGCTAATAAATAATTTTTATGTCCTCCGTTTACGAAGATCGTCATATGAAAAATATGGANAACTTCGTATACTGGTAGAATACAATCATCGAATGTGCTAATAAATAATTTTTATGTCCTCCGTTTACGAAGATCGTCATATGAAAAATATGGATGTTTTATGCCATAACTCAGGGACCAATCAACCGATTTTCACCAAATTCTTTACATAAGTAGCGCTATGGTAGACCATTTCAATATTTTAGGTTAGTAAATCCTGTCATTCGAAACATTAGACTGGTTGTACTCGAAGTTGGTGCTCAAATCCGCCCTCCATAATGCAGTTGATTACACACTAGATTATGGTACAAGGTTTACTGGGTTCGAGTCCGGGGTAAGGCACGTGTGCATTTGAAATTGCTTCACTACTGTTGCATATGTCAATGGCTTCATCTATAAGTATATTGCTTTCAACAAGACGACAAGTTCTTCATACCAACTCAGCTTTAAAGAAAATATTTAAAAATTAATCGCACCATGTTGAGGAAANACAAGACGACAAGTTCTTCATACCAACTCAGCTTTAAAGAAAATATTTAAAAATTAATCGCACCATGTTGAGGAAAGTGGACTCATTAGTTATATCAGTAACTTCTTGTTTAAACCGACTTCCGCGTGAATTGAGCATTCTGTTAATGGCATACGATTGCAGTTAGAGCTTTCAGTTTCAATTTCGTTCGTGCATGTTATTGTTGGAATGATAAAAAAATTAAAGATCTCGAAAAATCCAAAGTTAAGATAATCTGTGAGCGCAAATAGGCGTCAATTCAGCTAGCAGGTAGGTTATCATTGGCATATATATGCAACATATCTAAATATTACTACAACAATTGTCACAAGTACATTTACTATATGTTTATGTGCGTANACAAGACGACAAGTTCTTCATACCAACTCAGCTTTAAAGAAAATATTTAAAAATTAATCGCACCATGTTGAGGAAAATGGACTCATTAGTTATATCAGTAACTTCTTGTTTAAACCGACTTCCGCGTGAATTGAGCATTTTGTTAATGGCATACGATTGCAGTTAGAGCTTTCAGTTTCAATTTCGTTCGTGCATGCTATTGTTGGAATGATAAAAAAATTCAAGATCTCGAAAAATCCAAAGTTAAGATAATCTGTGAGCGCAAATAGGCGTCAATTCAGCTAGCAGGTAGGTTATCATTTNTCTCGAAAAATCCAAAGTTAAGATAATCTGTGAGCGCAAATAGGCGTCAATTCAGCTAGCAGGTAGGTTATCATTTGCATATATATGCAACATATCTAAATATTACTACAACAATTGTCACAAGTACATTTACTATATGTTTATGTGCGTATATTATATATAACACATACGCCTTTTTCCACATCCCAGATACAGCATATTTGGTAGCACTGCATTACGATTTATCAAAGACGTGTCATTCTTAACTCCAATTTGAATATCGCCATGGTTTTATAAGCTAAAATTTGGCACAGAGTAAATGCAAGGTTAACATGAGTCCTGTGTTAGTTTCAACGCTAATCAGCGTTTAGAGGTACCCGGAGACTGCGATGGCACCTGTCACGTTACAGGAATCCAGCACACGGTATACAGGCATTCTCTAGAAAGGACTCGCATATCTCGCTGTGAATGGGCAGAGGTACTATCTTTACACCAATAGTCCTGTGCAGAACTAAAGACTCAATATTTACACGCACTTCTAAAATTACGACTTTGCGCGCTTAGTTTTCTAAAATTCCGTTTCAGATTACTCACTGAAGATTTTTTCTAATAAGCTTATATTTTACAATTCATTACAAACTGAGTCACGAAATGTAATGGGCGTCAGCTTACAATTTAATTTAAGCACTTAGAAATTAAATTTGACACATGTAAATCATACGGTTAGCATACGCATTGATTCCACGGTGTATACCTAGAAATATGTAGATTTTTTTTTTTTTTTCACGTTCTTGTTCAAACAAAAGTAAATAAGTAAAAAATCGAAACACTGAACACTGCCCGAAAAAGTGACACTAAAAATCACACTTATAAAGTTGATCAGCTTATGTTGGTCGGTGTATTCGTGCAAGTACTGACAAGTACTGATGACAGCACGCAGAAAATGTTATCACGCTGTTTTTACTACTACTACACACAATTAAAGTGATGACTGTAAGAAAAATGGTAGTGGATGTCATAGGATTTGAAGCGACAACCTCAAATTTTTATTGCAGATCGGTAAATGTAAAAATATCTACCTTATTTTCAGTAGTTTTAATATTTTTCTACTGTATATTTTTAAGTCAAAGCAGGTTCGCTATGGACAAAACACTTCGGGAGCACTGATTTGTTTCTTTAAAGTGATACCTGCCCAATGCTATGGTTTATAAGTAGGTATTGATTCTGCTCTCGGCGTAAGGCGCCAGCAATGGATGCTAGCCCTCAGTTTTAGGGCGTAGGAAAATGGTGACGTTACTATCCCTAAGTCCAATTTACCAAATAAATTCACCTTCTTTGCGAGTTAGCATATGGCAGTTTTATTTTTGCTTAATGGGTTAACTTCTACATGAACACACGAGACAACTCTCCCCTCCCCCCTAACTACGTNTGCTTAATGGGTTAACTTCTACATGAACACACGAGACAACTCTCCCCTCCCCCCTAACTACGTAGGCTACGTAAGGTTTGATGTGGAGATTCGCGCTGTGGGGAGCAAGGTTCGTTACACTTCCTGTATGTTTCTACTTAACTTTTCTCGAGGCGAAGGTTGATCTCCCAGCCGGCGTCCTCGGGACTGCTCCTTCCCTCTATGGATGGGCTGCGACGCCTGGCTGTGTCAGTTCCTCGCTGACCGGTGTGGGCATCTCGACGCCTGGTCTTGAACTCCTCCTCCCGGCTCCACTCCGNGCTGTGTCAGTTCCTCGCTGACCGGTGTGGGCATCTCGACGCCTGGTCTTGAACTCCTCCTCCCGGCTCCACTCCGTACTGCTCGTTTGACGATGGCCGACTGCCGTTGGCGTCTCGACGCCTTCTCTAGGACTCGTCCCGGATCCACTCCGNATGGGCGTCAGCTTACAATTTAATTTAAGCACTTAGAAATTAAATTTGACACATGTAAATCATACGGTTAGCATACACATTGATTCCACGGTGTATACCTAGAAATATGTAGAATTTTTTTTTTTTCACGTTCTTGTTCAAACAAAAGTAAATAAGTAAAAAATCGAAACACTGAACACTGCCCGAAAAAGTGACACTAAAAATCACACTTTTAAAGTTGATCAGCTTATGTTGGTCGGTGTATTCGTGCAAGTACTGATAAGTACTGATGACAGCACGCAGAAAATGTTATCACGCTGTTTTTACTACTACACACAATTAAAGTGATGACTGTAAGCAAAATGGTAGTGGATGTCATAGGATTTGAAGCGACAACCTCACATTTTTATTGCAGATCGGTAAATATAAAAATATCTACCTTATTTTCAGTAGTTTTAATATTTTTCTACTGTATATTTTTAAGTCAAAGCAGGTTTGCTATGGACAAAACACTTCGGGAGCACTGATTTGTTTATTTAAAGTGATACCTGCCCAATGCTATGGTTTATAAGTAGGTATTGATTCTGCTCTCGGCGTAAGGCGCCAGAAATGGATGCTAGCCCTCAGTTTTAGGGCGTAGGAAAATGGTGATGTTACTATCCCTAAGTCCAATTTACCAAATAAATTCACCTTCTTTGCGAGTTAGCATATGACAGTTTTATTTTTGCTTAATGGGTTAACTTCTACATGAACACACGAGACAACTCTCCCCTCCCCCCTAACTACGTAGGCTACGTAAGGTTTGATGTGGAGATTCGCGCTGTGGGGAGCAAGGTTCGTTACACTTCCTGTATGTTTCTACTTAACTTTTCTCGAGGCGAAGGTTGATCTCCCAGCCGGCGTCCTCGGGACTGCTCCTTCCCTCTATGGATGGGCTGCGACGCCTGGCTGTGTCAGTTCCTCGCTGACCGGTGTGGGCATCTCGACGCCTGGTCTTGAACTCCTCCTCCCGGCTCCACTCCGTACTGCTCGTTTGACGATGGCCGACTGCCGTTGGCGTCTCGACGCCTTCTCTAGGACTCGTCCCGGATCCACTCCGCACTCCGCGCTTCACGTCGGCCGACTGCCCCGTTCCTTCCTCTCTCTCGTGGTTTTGTATGCTCGTTCGCCATATTAAACTTGCCTCCCCTCTGCACATGGCAGCACTGACCGCCGCGTCCCCTGGGTCGTAAAACACGTGTTCGGCGCTCCGGCTACCCGCACGTGGCCCGGTGTCGTCCCTCGCTTCTGGCATATACGTTTTTTGTTCTGCACTGCACGTGCTGGAACCCTTGGTGGTTCTTTGGTCGGCGCACGTGTTTCTTCCGCTGCCTCCGGATATCGCCTGCACGTGCTGGAACACTTGGTAGCTCCCTTGTAACTGCGAGACGCAGCTACACCTTCCTGGCGTCGTTCTCCTCGCACGCTCGCCAAAAGCTCTCATCATTTATTGTGGTAGCCGGCTCGGGGGAGATGCAGCTGCAAGATGCAGCTGCGAGTTCCGGCAGTGTGTGCCTCCTGACGAACAAATATCTTTCGGGACGCGTCAAAAGCTTACTACTTATCCTTCTGTCAAACGTAAATATTTACGCAAGCACGGACGTAATAACTGGTATTTATGTGTCGATAGGTGATGATGATAATAAGTTAACATTACGCCAGTTCTTACTAACGCGCATGATAAACACAAAGAAATACTCATTTGCTATCAATTTTGAACGTAACATTCTAAGTAAGACACTGACTCGTGGAAGTGTTAACTTTAATATAAAGGAGTGTGCCTGTACGGAATTTTTTAAAGGCTGATTGCAAACGTGTTTAATTAACCATAAACTATTTACAGCTAAAATGATGCGTGAAGTATTTTTTAACGTAATTTAACAACCGTTAGGCTCATCGTAAACTTCAATACAAAATTTTTTACGCAATGCCTTTACCTCAATACGCTGTAAAAAGCGAAAGAATTCCTACGACGCAAGAAATTTTCTTGGCGGCTACACACAAACTGAGCAAGGCTGTGTTGATAGGAAAAGAATCAGTTAAAACAGTTATTATCTTCATCTACTACTTTCGCAAAATATAATCTGATCGAGACTGAATGCAGAAATTGTACATTCTAAACTCTCATAAGCTTTCGAAATCAGGGGCGTAAAAAAGAAAATACATTCATAACTGTCGTGAAAAAAAAAACTTGCCAGCGTAAATGTTTTTAATGGTAACTCAAATAAATATGGAGCGTTCGTTTTACACGCCTCATTTGAATATTCATTTTTCTTAAGAAGCATTGCTGTATTCATAATACAAATTTTATCGCTTGATTCTCTCTTGCAAAGTCGAATTTTCTTCTGAACAAAATAAGAATTATTAAGACGATACAATACACAGACGAGTAACGGTATACGTTTCCGAAATGCAGGAGAAGCATGACGCGAGACAAAGAAAACGGAAAGGCTGGCGGGCCGGCAGGTTGGCAGCCACTGTTGTGCCAGTGTCCTTGAAAATGACACGGACACGCATACAAGGGGCAAGCCATTTGCAGTTCACCAACGAGCAGAAGAGAAAAAAAATCCAACTCGTGATAAATCATCTTAACTGGATGCTAGTTGGGACCCATACAAAAGGATACGCATTTCTTTGGATACAAGGCCAGTGCTGCAGCCTCCACGGAACGAAAGCACCTCTACATGTGGAAGAATGAAAGGAAAGCAGCTAAAATACGGCTCTG
Organism: Clitarchus hookeri; assembly: GCA_002778355.1. Taxonomy (NCBI): domain Eukaryota; kingdom Metazoa; phylum Arthropoda; class Insecta; order Phasmatodea; family Phasmatidae; genus Clitarchus; species Clitarchus hookeri. The sequence continues at coordinate 1,167,198 of NQII01000288.1, read as the reverse complement.
AATCCACCCTTTAATCAGGCGAAAAATTAAATCACAGGGATTTACATTGAAAAACTTTATACACAGGGGAACTCCCAATTATTGGTTATTATTATTATTATTATTATTTTTCTCAACCCAGCTGTAAACGAGAAACAATACAAAGAGATAACAGATAATAGCGCGTAATTTTACTGCTAAACGCGACACATTAACACGAAACAAAAAACACACAACAAACAAATAACGAGGCACATTAATGTTTTTTTTTTTAAATTTATTTTATAGCAGACGTTGCATAAAAACTAACGCCACTCCACTTGGAAGAGAAACCAGTTAACTGTTAACAATGACACAACTNATAGCAGACGTTGCATAAAAACTAACGCCACTCCACTTGGAAGAGAAACCAGTTAACTGTTAACAATGACACAACTTTTCAGGATTTCTCATACCGCGACGTAATTACACGGATATTAAACTCGAGGTCGCACTGCAGCTCCGAAATAGGACCATATTAAAACAAATTTCCATTACTACAATTACGGTGATTAACTAAATCGACAAAAAAACATCACATTATAAACAATGTACGTTTTTATACTCACTTCTGCAAGATTCCACACCGCTCTAATTCAGAAGTACATACACAATAACATAACATACAGATATGGGCAGAAATACAAAACAAAATTTTATTTATTTGACAACTTTCAATTGGAAGATTTTTCCTTGTTCACACATGAACCAAATCAACAAAGAAATGGATAAAGCCTTAATAAAATGTCACATATAATTTAGGATAGGGGTTCATTCCTGTTTTAATTATCCACTGTGAATAAGTACAAATGCGTTAATTAGAGCACTCCAGTAGCTTTCCGATACAAGATGAACTGGTCCAGATACTGGTGAATGGTGTCAATCGGCTGGAATATCTCGTTCATGCGGCCCTGAAAACAAATGTCAAAACGAGCGCTAATGTGCGTCCAATTACCAACAAATACCTTTTATCACATTACAGTATACTTTGCCTTCTTGGCGAGACGAAGCTGGAAAACCATTTTCACTANCCAACAAATACCTTTTATCACATTACAGTATACTTTGCCTTCTTGGCGAGACGAAGCTGGAAAACCATTTTCACTAACCCTTTCTCAAACGAATTGTTTTGTGATAAGATGGCAATTCACATTTCTTACAGTTATTGAAATTTGCAAATAAATTTCCACAACAAATGCACTACCGTAAACTGGGGCTACTTTAAAACCGCAAATGTAACTTTGCATCACTCATTTTTTTTTTGGTGTTATTCTGTCACGAAAATGCGAACTGCAGTGGGGTATTATAAACTTTGATTGTTATCTGTCCAAATAATTTTTCCTATTCCTTCATAAAATGGCACCTAAAGAAACATCTCAAGCAGTGCAAAGTTAACCCAGGTGAAAAGTAACCCCAATTTACGGTAATAAACAATGAACGTGACATAGGTCGTGGTTGACAAAAGCTGTCTAAACACATTTACGTAAATACATTTGGTAGCCATGTTTGCACTTTAACATGTTTGCACTGTCACACTTCTGAAAGTGAATGTAAAGAAACGGGAATCCCAACCAACGAAACACGAAATGTAACATGCCCCTTAATTATTTATAATATTTTCCAACACTACGCAATTGTGATTTTATTTTAATAAAACTAACCATACTTTGACTGCAAATTAAGACAAAATACACAATTCAACCTGGTAATTTAAGTATTTAAAAGAGTAAAGAAAATCCCGCCAATTTACAGAACCAGTTTACTAAGTACGAGAATAGAGAGCTGAACACGTTTTAGTGAAATTGCTCTGCGTCCTGTTATGACTGTGGCTATACAAACACAGGCATACAACCTAGAAACAATTACCTGTTGTCAACAAAACGTACGCAACAGAACAATAACAAAGGAGACGTGTATATCCGACACACGAGGGCAGTTATACAGACAAATGCAATCTAAGGCCAACGCAACGAATACAACAAAAGCAAACACGCAAAAACTGGAAGACACACACANTACAGACAAATGCAATCTAAGGCCAACGCAACGAATACAACAAAAGCAAACACGCAAAAACTGGAAGACACACACAGACAACAGAAGAACACAGCAAACGTTCCACAACGAAAAATATTGCAAAGTTTCTTCGTTTACTTTCCGATTACAGACCTAATTCAATATGGTGGATTCTGTGCGTATCATTTACATATTTGTTTACAAAAGATAACCTTTGAATTTTTTTTTTGTCTGTTATGTCAAATTTTGCATTTTCTGCCACTTACAACATACGTATGTCCGAAATGAAAATTCACCCAATCATTTACCTCCAATACAAGAATAATTCAAAGGACACTATAATGGATAAGTCCCGGGAGTGCGAATAAAGGTAGTTTCCTCTTTATTTATGTCTACCAAACTGTCCTGTAATGGGATGTAAAGTAATTGGTGCCAAACAACTACAACCACTGTGCACGTTAGATATTACAATTATAAATATTTTCTTCGTCAATTTTAATGTACCCGTCGCAGGCAATTCGCTTACACAGGGGTTTGTTTGTGCGTGGTAATTGACACAGGCGTTTTTCGTAAGGAACTGTAATGCATGGCGCGTAAAATAAGTAACGTGAAAACATAATATTTTCCAAGGAATTGTAGACGATTTTCCAGCTTTGTACGCGTCAAAATCCACTAACATCAAAAATAGTACTGACATCGCTTCAGCAAAGAAAATAACAACGATAAAATACATATATATTGCCGAAAACTGTTTTTACTGTTTGCATCGAAATCTAAGGTAATGTGAGAACTAGCTGAGATGATAACTAAAGTGAGGATGATTAACCGCAAAGTAAATTTCTATTTCTGTTCTTTCCGCGAGAACTGTTNTACAGACAAATGCAATCTAAGGCCAACGCAACGAATACAACAAAAGCAAACACGCAAAAACTGGAAGACACACACACAGACAACAGAAGAACACAGCAAACGTTCTACAACGAAAAATATTGCAAAGTTTCTTCGTTTACTTTCCGATTACAGACCTAATTCAATATGGTGGATTCTGTGTGTATCATTTACATATTTGTTTACAAAAGATAACCTTTGAATTTTTTTTTGTCTGTTATGTCAAATTTTGCATTTTCTGCCACTTACAACATACGTATGTCCGAAATGAAAATTCACCCAATCATTTACCTCCAATACAAGAATAATTCAAAGGACACTATAATGGATAAGTCCCGGGAGTGCAAATAAAGGTAGTTTCCTTTATTTATGTCTACCAAACTGTCCTGTAATGGGATGTAAAGCAATTGGTACCAAACAACTACAACCACTGTGCACGTTAGATATTACAATTATAAATATTTTCTTCGTCAATTTTAATGTACCCGTCGCAGGCAATTCGCTTACACAGGGGTTTGTTTGTGCGTGGTAATTGACACAGGCGTTTTTCGCAAGGAACTGTAATGCATGGCGCGTAAAATAAGTAACGTGAAAACATAATATTTTCCAAGGAATTGTAGACGATTTTCCAGCTTTGTACGCGTCAAAATCCACTAACATCCAAAATAGTACTGACATCGCTTCAGCAAAGAAAATAACAGAACGATAAAATACATATATATTGCCGAAAACTGTTTTTACTGTTTGCATCGAAATCTAAGGTAATGTGAGAACTATCTGAGATGATAACTAAAGTGAGGATGATTAACCGCAAAGTAAATTTCTATTTCTGTTCTTTCCGCGAGAACTGTTNGCTGAGATGATAACTAAAGTGAGGATGATTAACCGCAAAGTAAATTTCTATTTCTGTTCTTTCCGCGAGAACTGTTTGAAAACTTTTTTTCAAAAACATAATAGTGTTATAGTAATACAAGAGACATAAGAACATGCGCTGAGCCCAGTATCAGCGGGCAGTCACGCGACGAGCACTTCAAGAAGCGGAGGGGATAAGTCTCACTGCAGCTCGCGGGTCCTACGAGATCAGTTCGGCACGGTTGTTCGACAGTCTGAGTTGCACGGCACGACTCACCTCCGTGGCATCTACTCAGGATTCAAGTCACGTGCTATTTCCCCCCTCTCCCACCCGCGTTTGTGGCCTTAGAAGGGCGACACTGCCACGCGCGTCAAGTGGCCCATCGCCGCTAAACGCAAGGCTTTGAACTGGCGTGCAGGTGTTCTCGTCGCAATGCGTGTACCTATGGGACCTTCAGCGGTGACCCTCTTACTTCGTTGGTGGAAAATCTGTAGGAAGGTTCAAAGCAGAGCCCTCGGGTAGTTTTGTATGTATCTGACGCGTGTATTTTGAGATACAGCGCCTTGTAGGCGGGAGCCGTAACCTCCGTGCACCACTGCGGGGAATGGGTATAGAGACAGTGGGGAACGTAACATTCCGAACCCTCACTAAGATTATAATGATCCCCACTGGAATTACGATGAACACCCATGGACCCCGAATCATACTTAAACCGAAATGCCTTGTTTATTGTAACTTTCGAATCATCTCTTAAAATAGCAGTTGTGTTAAATTTATAATTTTACTTCATTATCGAACATATTTTAAGGTATGCTTTCGCGATGAGGCGAGCATAACAAGACACTGCAAGCTATGAGTACACTACTGTGGAAAGCTAAAAAAAATTTCCTGCCTGTCAACACGATCACAAGACTAGGTGGTAGCTACACGAGACCATACGACGCACGGGTTTATTATTTTCAATGAACAGTAATTTCCCTTAAATTTAATTAGGCAAGAATGATGTAATATTTAGTTAAAAATCCAGGTTCAGTTAAAAAATAATTCGAGTAAATGTAGCTAACAAGCTCAATGTTTTTTTATACTACAAATTTTTTAAAACTATTTAATAAATTGTAACTTAATAATACTATTACACAACGTTACATGGAAACCATGATTTCCTTTTTTCCATATGGTGCACATATATTCCTTGGCAGGGTTAATATGCATTTTATGCCCAACATAACATCTTACCTTGAAAATTGGCAAACTAATCTTTTTTGGATAATAGGTCTCTCAGGGAAGAGAACACGATAATAAATCTTGTGAAGGTTGTTGAAAATTGCCGCGCAGTTTGAGGTGCTGGTATTGGCATTGCATGTGATTATCGCGAGACTTAGCCCTATTCACCAAGGAGGCGAACGTGCGAATTTTCTCGGGGTCACAAGTGGAGAAGAAACAAGATCTGAAAGCATTTCGAAGAAAAATACGGCGAGAAAAACACTTTGTACCCCTGTTACAAAGTTTTACTGCATGTGTTTACTATTTTGTTTGACAGCATTTTTATGAACGGCGATAATCTGTTTTCTCTTGTTCAAGGCATTACGATTTCAGTGTGTTTATAAGCCCTAGAGTACCACCACGTCACTTTATTTTAAAGTGTGGTTATTTCAACTACATATCTTCTCCTGTTTCTCTGAGCATTAGATGGTATGACATTTTTTTTCTTCTTTTATTCATGTTTATTTTGACTATTTGTATTGCATATTGCTGGTGATGGTGGTGGTGTTTCTTCTGCTGCTTTCTGTGTATGCTTTGCTTTAATTCTGTGGATTTTTGCTCCGATTGTGGGGAAATTTGCGTAAGTAGCATCCATTCTCCTGACCAGGAATAAATATGCGTACATAGTTACGTTTCAATTTTATATATCAACTTTTAAATATTTACGCAATTTAGTTATACATCCAAATTATTATTTTCCCTTTCCGCCAATTAAAATGATAATGAATAACCCACCCCACCCCATTCCGATATCTCACCCCATTCCGAAATCCCACCCCAATTTAATTTCTTCATCATCACCTTCTTTGCCTTCAACATAGTGCCACTTCTGTTTTATTACATTAAATCCTCATTTAAAGTTTTAACTGTTTTGTAGATTTTTTTACATTCAATTTCCCTACTATATTGTAATCATAAATATTACTATGAATTAATGTCCAATTTTCTTTTTCTGTTTGTAATTGCTTAATTTGTTTTTGTTCTTAAAATAAATTACATATATACATTAAATTACAAATATCTTGATTACCAGCTTCACTTTGACAAGTTCCTTCTTCTATTTATTTATTTTTTTACAAATAGGTGCATATTTGACAATGACATGTTACACATTTTGCTACTTCTTGAGTTAAGTTATTTATATTTTTGTACCAATTCTGTATGTATTTAATATAGATTTCCAATTATATCCACTATATTCCTGTTAAAATTCTGCACAAGAATCTTTAATGCTTTTAATATATAATTTTCTTATTTTTTTTATTCCTTTTGGACAATTGGAATCATTTCTAACTACTTATCCAAATGTTGTCATCCATTTTTCTTTTAAAATTGTCTGCTTTATATTCTCTTTCGTTTTCTGAGCTTTTTAGTTTATATATTATTTTCTTATCTCCAAGCTGTACTCAATCGATATTATTTGACTTAGTGTTATGGTTGCCAAATATAATGATGGTGTTGTAAGATTCAATAATTAATTTAATAAAAATATTCCTTAGTGCGGCTTTTAATGCTCGTCTAATATGTGTATGATTTAATCTGTGTTCATTGCCACTGCTGCATAATGTATAATATTAAGAAATAGTGTCATTACTTTTTTTTTAAGTCTCGTAAGTATAGCTTTGACTTTTCCGGTAATATATTTAATGTGCGGCAAGACACTCATTGTATTGTTCTGTTTAATCCCAAAGCATGTTATTTCTTTCTGAAATGTAATAATTACGGAGTTAATGTCGGTACTCAACTTAAATCACCTTTCATCATTATCGCTATGTTTTTCTGCTGTAGATACGTTCAGATTCTTCTCCTCCATCCGCCTATTACTTCCATCCCATATTTTATGTGCCTTTTCTTCTAATTGTTTTCTAGTGTTCCCTACTAATATAAGTAAACAATCATTTGCAAACTCTATTTTCTCAATTTAGTTATTGTAGTTATTTAAATAATAGTTAATCACCAGTTTCCAAAATGGCGGCGCCAAAACGGATTTTCTGTACATCCCCTAATTATTTATATTTGTTCTCAATTTATCTCTATTAACTATTTTTTTCTTATTAGTTGATTTTATTTAATGGCTAATTTCGATTTTTTAAATGATCCCATAAAATATGTTTTAAATATATTTATATTTTAATGTTGTTAAATGTTCTTTAATATTATGTCAGAAGACAGTCGAAAATGCATTACTAATATCCACTGATATTCTCAAAAAACATTTGCTGTTAGTATACTTAACTATTTCTAAAACTTTATTTATGGCAANTCTATTTTAATGTTGTTAAATGTTCTTTAATATTATGTCAGAAGACAGTCGAAAAGGCATTACTAATATCCACTGATATTCTCAAAAAACATTTGCTGTTAGTATACTTAACTATTTCTAAAACTTTATTTNTGCATTACTAATATCCACTGATATTCTCAAAAAACATTTGCTGTTAGTATACTTAACTATTTCTAAAACTTTATTTATGGCAATTTCTTCTCGGATGCGCCTATAAATTATTTTTCCATCAATTTTTCAAAACACAGGTAATAAACGTATAAAACTGTACGAATTAATTTTACTTCTTAATTTGTTTTTTCCTTTATGTAAATAAATTACTTTTCATATTTTCCAAATATTTGGATATACACCTTCTATACACCCATTGTTTAATTTCTTCCCGTATATTATTTATTACTTGTGCTGTAAAATTACCTATCTAATCCAGGAAACTACACATTTTAACGACAATTTGTACTTCATCTTCGGTAATTTCTTCCGTTTGCATTTCCACTTCCGATTCATTTAATCTAACATTTACTTCCTTTATTTTTTTTACTGTATATGTTTGGTAATATATTATCCGACAAACCTTTATTTATTTACTCTGTTGTTTTCATATAAATTTTATTATATTCTTTATCCTTTTGCCGCATTTGAAATTAACATCGTCATTAGCCTGATCACCTTATTCAAGCTCTATCTTAGTGAAACAACAGAATTGTTAGGAATGGAAACGTGTTACTAATATACAAATTCATACTCTAAAGTGCACAATAAAACACTAACTCCACTAACTTCATTGGGTATACCTTTAAACATTGCATTCACAATACATCATCAACAATTAAGAACAATTTTAGTAATTCGCTATGAACATAACTAAGAGGCCGCAGGCCAGTGTGTACTGTAACAATGTAGTTATGGGCAGTGATTATGTTGAAAGGTTTGTTTGAAAAGTGTCCAGTTGAAACGTGAACAGCCTTCACCTGCAAGTACTGCGGAGGGGTGTTCTGGACGGAAGAGCCCAGGAAGCCTTGCAGAAACTCCCTCACAAGCTCCCAGCAGCTGGCCGGCACGACGCAGGGCCTGTACTCCACCTGGAACACACAAGCAGCCCGGGAAACTTCATCTTTGTTCAAACACCACTCCTGTATAAGTGGGAATCTACGAAGCTCTGTCCTCTGCTTCTCAGGGTAAACGTGGCATGTCCTACAGAGCGCGAATAAACTTTCGCATACAATAGGTTCTTAATAACGAGGTTTTGAGAGCCGACGAGGGCGAAGCGAGGTGAGCATGGAGCAGCGCCGGAATGCAAGGACGGGGGAAACANACGAGGTTTTGAGAGCCGACGAGGGCGAAGCGAGGTGAGCATGGAGCAGCGCCGGAATGCAAGGACGGGGGAAACAAGAGATCGCCGAGAAAACCCGCCGACCAGCGGTACCGTACGGCACGATTCCCAAGTGTGAAAATCCCGGGAGTGACCCCACCGGGAATCGAACCCGGTTCGCCTTAATGGGAGGCGAGCTCTAGCCGCTACGCCACCGCAGCCCCCCCAGTGGGTTATTTTAGTATTTTATGTTCGTGTAGGCGTCCGTGGGTTCAGCCGCCACCATATTGATTAAAATTAATGCACGAACTCTAATCAAAGTCTCGTTCACGACCCCTCTATCATTCTGCAGTGAACTTCAGTTTCTCTGGACTGAAAGCTGGCTTGCAGCTGACCCCGCAGCTGAACACGGTCACCTCGAGCGTGTCTACGCCTCGCGAGTCAAGTATCAACTCCTTGTAACATCAACACGCCGCCTTACTGCCGCGAACACCAAAGAAAAACGTTGTCCAATAAGACGGTAGGCCTTCCCCCTCCCTGCCAACTTACCGCGTCTCGCTACAAACACCTACAGAAACAATTAACTATAGGCTGTCCACGGTAAAATGAGCACTTTTGGGGCGCTAGTTACTTTTTCCTTTCAACCATTTTTTAAAAATCCTTTACACATTTTGTAATAAATATTACCATGTAAGTAATTATACCCCAGTGTGTGTATTCCACAGCACTCNAAAATCCTTTACACATTTTGTAATAAATATTACCATGTAAGTAATTATACCCCAGTGTGTGTATTCCACAGCACTCGAAAGTTAACGTCTGAAGCTAAAATAAAATATATTTATTGACTATTATTCCAAATGAGACGGCTTTCAAAAGTGCTCACTTTACCCGTGAATAGTTTACAACAAATGAAATAAAACTTAGACCTACACAATACCTAGCACATATCCTTAATGTTTCATATTACAAATTTTAATCAAAAATTCATACCTTACGATTAGATTTTAATACATTACGATACACTATTGTATCGTTCGATGGAGTACCCTTATGATCTATAGCTTCTCATTGACTGGCCAGAATTATTTGAATGCGGGTGTTCCTTTCTACTGGTGTGGGGGCAGCGGTGGCAGCGGTGGCGTAGTGGCCAGGGCGCTCGCCTCCCACCACGGCGATCCGGGTTCGATCCCCGGCGGGTTCACTCCCGGATCTTAGCATGTGGGAATCGTGCTGCTTGCCGGCGGGTTTTCTCGGGGTACTCCCGTTTCCCCCGCCGCTCCATTACTGGGTTTCATTTTTGTCATGCTCGGGGATGACGGTCACCTACNCGGGTTTTCTCGGGGTACTCCCGTTTCCCCCGCCGCTCCATTACTGGGTTTCATTTTTGTCATGCTCGGGGATGACGGTCACCTACGGGTCCCAGCTGGAAAGACCGTCACTCGGAGGGTGTTGCCTTGCCCTGGGTGCACTCCCCACACGCCATTATTTATTCGACTGGTGTTCGTTTCAAATATAAAAGAGCACTAGCTAGCTGTCTTCTTTTCGCAGTTCTAAGCCATTATAAGAAAAACAATCACGTATAAACGATGCACTAAATTCCTGTGCTGGGCAGACAAAATGAAATAAATATTTGAGTGTATTACAGTGAAAAGTGTTTTCGCCAATTTTACCTGAAAATGTCGGCAAGAAACGTTTGCTTTACAAATAACGTACCAAAACCAATACATATATCTCTTACTAGCAATTACCAGCATACCTCCTTTCTATTTCTAATGCATACTGAGTATGAAATAAAGGTTATAATTTATAGACATATGAGATTAAAATTTAATTTAATCAATAACTTAGCGTTAGATAAAGTATGAAATGCTAATAATATATATGATTTGTTCCAAGAGTGTAAGGGGGGATGGAGACGTGTCAAAAACGCGAGATTTTTCAGAAGTTTGATACAAGAAGTGTGAAAATACCGTGAATGGACTAAAGCCGTGGATAACTGACTCTCATGTGACATGCAGCAAGAATATACACATATATTGACCCAGAGCTGAGCAAATAGCACGCCTACTTTGCAAAACTTCAACAGCAGTCAACAGTAACTTTTCTGTTTTAAGCGCGAAATTACTAACTTTTTCTACAGTCAGTACGTCATTTTTTGAAAAATTAAAATGAACTTCATTACAGTCGTATAATTAAGCTGTAAATATTTAAACAAAACTTCAAAATAATGGATATTGGTTCATTAATGCTTAACAGACTGCTGAGTAACAGCAAGCTTGAAACATACACTCTTAAAAAAATCCATACATAGTTTTCTGTACAAAGAAAAACTTTTCTTCGAGGCGGTTTGGTTTACAGCAACCCAACGTAGGTTTAATTCAAAGATAAGGCTACATAAACATAAGTTTGCTGTTAATAAATGTTTTCTTTATAAAATTTGGTTTTATGGCAATATTAATTTTCTTTATAGCAAAGAAATAAACATTCTTCCAGCTGCTTTTGTTCACAGTGAAGGAATATTACTTTGTACCAACGGTAACGGTTTAAATGTTTTCTGTCGTACATTGTAGTTCTCAGTACGTGACTGTTGTCCCAACGCAAACAATTATGAACCAATAAGTATATTCTGCAGTTACGTAACTGCAGCTGAGCCAATTTATAGTTTTCCTGCAAACGTTTAATGTCATTCTGAAGTTCGGTGATTCTCCACACCACGAATCTCAATTCCTCCTAAGAGGTGGTACTGTATTCTGGCCCATGTTACTCCCTCACATGACATGCATATTAAAAGTAACCTGAACGCAAAAAGAGTGGTCATGTGTTGCATGGCGCTAGCTTAATGACAGCAGGTGAGTGGGTTCGAGCCTCGGAGCCGCCCTAGATTTTTTTTGTGAGTANATGCAGCAAGAATATACACATATATTGACCCAGAGCTGAGCAAATAGCACGCCTACTTTGCAAAACTTCAACAGCATTCAACAGTAACTTTTCTGTTTTAAGCGCGAAATTAGTAACTTTTTCTACAGTCAGTACGTCATTTTTTTAAAAATTAAAATGAACTTCTTTACAGTCGTATAATTAAGCTGTAAATATTTAAACAAAACTTCAAAATAATGGATATTGGTTCATTAATGCTTAACAGACTGCTGAGTAACAGCAAGCTTGAAACATACACTCTTAAAAAAATCCATACATAGTTTTCTGTACAAAGAAAAACTTTTCTTCGAGGCGGTTTGGTTTACAGCAACCCAACGTAGGTTTAATTCAAAGATAAGGCTACATAAACATAAGTATGCTGTTAATAAATGTTTTCTTTATAAAATTTGGTTTTATGGCAATATTAATTTTCTTTATAGCAAAGAAATAAACATTCTTCCAGCTGCTTTTGTTCACAGTGAAGGAATATTACTTTGTACCAACGGTAACGGTTTAAATGTTTTCTGTCGTACATTGTAGTTCTCAGTACTTGACTGTTGTCCCAACGCAAACAATTATGAACCAATAAGTATATTCTGCAGTTACGTAACTGCAGCTGAGCCAATTTATAGTTTTCCTGCAAACGTTTAATGTCATTCTGAAGTTCGGTGATTCTCCACACCACGAATCTCAATTCCTCCCAAGAGGTGGTACTGTATTCTGGCCCATGTTACTCCCTCACATGACATGCATATTAAAAGTAACCTGAACGCAAAAAGAGTGGTCATGTGGTGCATGGCGCTAGCTTAATGACAGCAGGTGAGTGGGTTCGAGCCTCGGAGCCGCCCTAGATTTTTTTTGTGAGTATTATTTTGAAATATTTGTTACTTCTCTCTTAATTACAAATAACGTTTGTCTGCAAAAGCACAAATTTTCCTTACAGTATAACTGACATTACCACAAAAGCGTCTGCTGAACTACTCTAACGACAATGCGTGGTTATCGTAGTCACTACTATACAGATAAAACAAAAATTATGTTTGTGGCAAAGCTACTTTGCAGTGGTTCATAAGTAAACCCTTTTTTCTTTGCGATAACAAATTCTGTGCTGCAGCAAAGAAAGCGTTTCTACGGCGTATGAGCGCTTTACAATTAAAAAGATAATGAGAACAAAAATGACGCACACATACAAATAACTCTAAAATTCTGAGCTGAATATTTATGAGATTCTAAGAAAAGTATTCATTCTGTTTTCGCATATCTTAATGTACACTAAATTCCGCACACGAAAAACAAGCGTCACGAGTGAACTGCTTTAGATTAACAAGATTATACATTGTTGTCACTTTTGTAATGTCCTTCATAGGGAACAAGACACAATAACACAAAGCATACACGTTATGCCGAAACATAACAGACTGCATATTGCAATGCCTAGAGCCAAAATTCGAATTGCAAACTGATACTACTCAATCGTAGCGCAGAGTTAACACAAGGAGAATATAACGCGAGAGAACGCTATAAAACTTGCTTCAGTATACGTTCCTATTTTATCTTTAACTTTAAATGTTAATTAAAAGCACTATAACGAGTACTACAATAGGCCTACATTATATTTTTTGTAGAGTACAAATGTAATAAAACTACCACAAGTAAATAACTCTTAAAAGCACACCCCACACAATAAACTGAGAAACAGACGATTTTAATTCCAAAACTGGGGCCCTTACTTCTCTCAATGAATGTTAAAAGCTACTCTATCGGGGGGAATTCATTACACGGTACTCGAGAATAAAAAAAAACTCAGTGACTCCCCAAATTACCACAAGACAAATTGCAAGAGACCCCTCCCTGTATTCAGTGCATCACCCTTTGCCGTCGGTTTTAGTGCAATTAGAAGAACGCTGATTAGACTATAAGAACCACTATTTTCGTTTAATTACGTTCAAGCGGTAACCACGAGATACTCTCTGTCGCCCACATGCAAAATAAACCACGCAAAGCTAGCGACTGGAACACAATGATCGTCCTTCTGAACAATATTCTAAAAGTCACTTTTAACCCTTGCCAGAAGCAACCACTATTTTACATAACTGCAGCAGTAAACAGTTTATTATTAATTTACACAGCAAAGGAAACATGATTACGTTGGCAGTCTCCAAACAAAGATAAGATAAACGTTAAAATGATAAAAATGCATTTTTAATGAAAGCTAAATTACTGTTGTATGCAAAATGGTATTTACATATTTATCGGCATACTCTCCCGTGATTGTATGCTTACGCTGCAATGCGATTNATACTCTCTGTCGCCCACATGCAAAATAAACCACGCAAAGCTAGCGACTGGAACACAATGATCGTCCTTCTGAACAGTATTCTAAAAGTCCCTTTTAACCCTTGCCAGAAGCAACCACTATTTTACATAACTGCAGCAGTAAACAGTTTATTATTAATTTACACAGCAAAGGAAACATGATTACGTTGGCAGTCTCCAAACAAAGATAAGATAAACGTTAAAATGATAAAAATACATTTTTAATGAAAGCTAAATTACGGTTGTATGCAAAATGGTATTTACATATTTATCGGCATACTCTCCCGTGATTGTATGCTTACGCTGCAATGCGATTTATGTTACAAGTTATTTTATCCT
>NQII01000288.1:1131586-1151764 GCA_002778355.1 Clitarchus hookeri | reverse complement strand
TAATGTGCGTCGGCAGTGCACTCAGAATAGTCAACGTAATATTAACTTTTGTTCGTTCGTGCATCAGCTGATACAGGATTTTGTAAATGGCACTTTGTTTGTTTCGTATACGTTAAGTTGCCATTCACTGACTGTCGGCATCTCGCCAACTTATATGAGACGGACCATAATTGCGTGTATTTCAACGGGCGCACTGATGGGCTAGCTAGTATCCAGTAAAGTTGGCAACGACGGAGGGAAAGCAGTTCCATGTTTTGAACGTTACGTGTAAAACAAAATTATTTATTTTACTTTATATTTTTAATGCATATAAGAGTAATGATTAGTAAATTGATAAAATACTTCCTTTTATAATAATTTTACAGTTTTACTTGGCCGACGCATGAATAAAGTGACCAAGCCCATGACAACGTTAATTTCACATGCGGTGGAATAGTATACAAAGTGCATACAAGTAGATCTTAAGCAGGACTTCCAAAAGTGCTCAGTTTACCGTGACCAACTTATAGTCGGTATTTAGGTAGGTCGTGCTTATCGTTTCGTCGACAGCGTGAAAATTTTGAGAAGTAAAAAATGTTCTCAGACAAGCAGGAACACGGAAAGGATATGCCACGACCAGTATTGAAGGACCCCGGCAAACCGAAATAAGGATGGCCGCACTGGAAATTCAACCCGGATCCTCTCGAATGCCGGTCTAGTCTGTTGGCACTGTGCCACTTATCTACGTGGTGGCAGATGGTTTCAGCGTGAACTGATGACTTGCGCAGAGAGCACGTCCGTTTCCTCTGGTCACTGCCTTTCCCCGTATTGATGAATGCCATCGCTTAACCGTTGTGAACGTTGAGTGTTTATGACCACACAACGATGCCCCTCATTTCAAAGGATCAGTCACCTATAATCCATCCATGGTTACTTCACACTTTTCTGAAGACCTGCTAAAGTTCTGCTTCCGGGATATTCCTCCGCCTCGAGCAAACTAAGCTTAACTAAGTCTAGAAAATTGCACCAAAGGACAACGCACCGAATTCGTGCGCACTCAGCTGTAATGATATTTTGCACGAGAACTATTTCTTAATAGGCACTACCAACACACGTGTTTTCTCACAGTTTTAACTCATATTTATTATAAATGAAATGTTATATTCAATAAATAAAATACAGATAAAACTCCAATTTAACTAAAAAATAATATACTTTCATGTTAACAGAGGTATAAAACGCTTGTGATACATGGCATACCTACTTGGGAAATAACTAAACACGTCATGCATGGGCTGATTTTTCAAAGGACTGATTTAGAAAGTGTGAAGAAACCGCGAATAGACTATACCATGCCGTACGCATGCACACTTTTATTCAAAATAACGTGTCCCTGAGTCCTTTCACAACGACTGCAGTGAGTGGCTACTCTTTAATCGTTGNCACACTTTTATTCAAAATAACGTGTCCCTGAGTCCTTTCACAACGACTGCAGTGAGTGGCTACTCTTTAATCGTTGACGAAAACTAAATCTTCATCACTAACATAAAAAAAAAAAAAAAGAGCTGCTAAAAATGTTTTGCTGGTATTACGTTTTTTTGTAGTTAACACAAAATTATTTAATGTGGCCGGTAAAAAAAAAATTGTAATATAACTACAAAAAAAAATATTTGGCAGAGTGACTACCCACTAAAATATTTTTCTCGGTGTAGAGGCCAATCAGAAACCTTGGTACTACTGCTGCTATTTGTTCACATTCTGCATTAATACCACTGAAAATCAATACAGACTTCCATACTTCTCCTTTTCGCCTGCTTTTTGTGCTTACATTGAATCACAAAATGGCCGCAGAAGACGTCCACAGTGGGCGTCTTTGTGGCGGGCGCAATCGTGCTGTAACAGTTGCGGAATGAAGACAACTGCAAATTAATCAGCGCCGGTGATACGGAAAGTGGCCACGCAACGAAAAGGCTGCATTCAGTTCCGTTTTCTGGGCGACTTGAGTGTCGTTGTGCCGAGGAAAAATGACGGAAACCTGACGAATTTTATAAGGGGAAATGAAGACTTCTCGTGGCGCCACTCTTCCTTCGAGTGGGAAGGAAACCAAGGCTAACCTGTTCGTCTCTGAGCTGGGGAGCCATTCTCGTCCAGTTTCTTGTACATAAACTAACAAGTGCATCGCCGGGATGGAGATGGACCATTCCGATGTAGATAATCTTATTATACGGATGAACAAGTTACGTGAATGCAGTTGACAGGGAATCGAAACAGGTATTGTGGACGGAATAGTGTGATTCGACCTTCGACAACTGGACTGTCACTTCTACCAAAAGTACAATCAAAAAGAAGAAAATAATTCTTTTTTTTTTCCCCTTCGTAATTTTACTATTCCAAACGGATTTAAATTTCCCTATGTTTGGTGTGCCAGTAACTAAAATTACGCTCTGTAGTAATTATCATTATCAACCACTGGGGATCGCTGAGATGTGTGTCGGTATATATTTACAAACGTATATTACCACTGAAACGATCCCCAAGTGGTATAAAGAAGTTCACAGGCGTCACCTTATAAATTCACTTTTTTTTTACTACTAACGCTTGAAAGAGTCGCCTTTTCAAAGTTCAATGAGCCTGATTAACACGGAAAGTTATGGATAACACACATGGCTCTTTCAAATATGCCGAAGATCTGTAATATTTTGTGCGTCGAAGGCCTTGTTAAAGTTCCTCGACTTATTAGCAAGTATACCAAACTCATACAACTCCTTGCCATTTTTTGTGCTCTGGGTACCTGAAAACTCTCTGTTAGAGCATAAATATTTTCCACGTTTACAACTTTAATATACATCAAGGAAAGTTAAAGGTAGCATCCTTTAATATCCTGAACATAATAGGACTTATCCTAGTCCACGCCGAGAAGAGTTCCCACTTAAAGTAATTTTGAAACTAGATCACTCTCCAAGAATTAATCCTCGACTGTCTTCACAGTATTGCGAACCTGAGAGGAACTGTACAATTTATCGAGTGTTACAGGCCTACAGTCACGTTCACGTAACTCAATGTGGAGAGATTATAGGTCACCCACAATTTTTTATTCATGTCTTTGAGAATCACTGCAATAACCGTTTATTTCGGTAAATAATGGTNTTATAGGTCACCCACAATTTTTTATTCATGTCTTTGAGAATCACTGCAATAACCGTTTATTTCGGTAAATAATGGTAATAAAGAAAGGTGAACTTTTACGAGACGAGTAATAAAAAATTAAAATTAGAATGACGTATTGAATGAAATTAACTATTTTCTCTATATAAGACTGAGGGCTTAAACTGAATCGGAAGGATTTCATTTAAGAGTGTATTAGATAACTTTAAAATGGAAGTAAAGGTTTTTTAATTATGTCACAGGAATGAGANCACACTTTTATTCAAAATAACGTGTCCCTGAGTCCTTTCACAACGACTGCAGTGAGTGGCTACTCTTTAATCGTTGGCGAAAACTAAATCTTCATCACTAACATAAAAAAAAAAAGAGCTGCTAAAAATGTTTTGCTGGTATTACGTTTTTTTGTAGTTAACACAAAATTATTTAATGTGGCCGGTAAAAAAAAATTGTAATATAACTACAAAAAAAAATATTTGGCAGAGTGACTACCCACTAAAATATTTTTCTCGGTGNAAAAAAAAAATTGTAATATAACTACAAAAAAAAATATTTGGCAGAGTGACTACCCACTAAAATATTTTTCTCGGTGTAGAGGCCAATCAGAAACCTTGGTACTACTGCTGCTATTTGTTCACATTCTGCATTAATACCACTGAAAATCAATACAGACTTCCATACTTCTCCTTTTCGCCTGCTTTTTGTGCTTACATTGAATCACAAAATGGCCGCAGAAGACGTCCACAGTGGGCGTCTTTGTGGCGGGCGCAATCGTGCTGTAACAGTTGCGGAATGAAGACAACTGCAAATTAATCAGCGCCGGTGATACGGAAAGTGGCCACGCAACGAAAAGGCTGCATTCAGTTCCGTTTTCTGGGCGACTTGAGTGTCGTTGTGCCGAGGAAAAATGACGGAAACCTGACGAATTTTATAAGGGGAAATGAAGACTTCTCGTGGCGCCACTCTTCCTTCGAGTGGGAAGGAAACCAAGGCTAACCTGTTCGTCTCTGAGCTGGGGAGCCATTCTCGTCCAGTTTCTTGTACATAAACTAACAAGTGCATCGCCGGGATGGAGATGGACCATTCCGATGTAGATAATCTTATTATACGGATGAACAAGTTACGTGAATGCAGTTGACAGGGAATCGAAACAGGTATTGTGGACGGAATAGTGTGATTCGACCTTCGACAACTGGACTGTCACTTCTACCAAAAGTACAATCAGAAAGAAGAAAATATTTTTTTTCCCCTTCGTTATTTTACTATTCCAAACGGATTTAAATTTCCCTCTATTTGGTGTGCCAGTAACTAAAATTACGCTCTGTAGTAATTATCATTATCAACCACTGGGGATCGCTGAGATGTGTNATTTGGTGTGCCAGTAACTAAAATTACGCTCTGTAGTAATTATCATTATCAACCACTGGGGATCGCTGAGATGTGTATCGGTATAACTTATATTTACAAACGTATATTACCACTGAAACGATCCCCAAGTGGTATAAAGAAGTTCACAGGCGTCACCTTATAAATTCACTTTTTTTTACTACTAACGCTTGAAAGAGTCGCCTTTTCAAAGTTCAATGAGCCTGATTAACACGGAAAGTTATGGATAACACACATGGCTCTTTCAAATATGCCGAAGATCCGTAATATTTTGTGCGTCGAAGGCCTTGTTAAAGTTCCTCGACTTATTAGCAAGTATACCAAACTCATACAACTCCTTGCCATTTTTCGTGCTCTGGGTACCTGAAAACTCTCTGTTAGAGCTTACATATTTTCCACGTTTACAACTTCAATATACATCAAGGAAAGTTAAAGGTAGTATCCTTTAATATCCTGAACATAATAGGACTTATCCAAGTCCACGCCGAGAAGAGTTCCCACTTAAAGTAATTTTGAAACTCGATCACTCTCCAAGAATTAATCCTCGACTGTCTTCACAGTATTGCGAACCTGAGAGGAACTGTACAATTTATCGAGTGTTACAGGCCTACAGTCACGTTCACGGAACTCAATGTGGAGAGTTTATAGGTCACCCACAATTTTTTATTCATGTCTTTGAGAATCACTGCAATAACCGTTTATTTCGGTAAATAATGGTAATAAAGAAAGGTGAACTTTTACGAGACGAGTAATAAAAAATTAAAATTAGAATGACGTATTGAATGAAATTAACTATTTTCTCTATATAAGACTGAGGGCTTAAACTGAATCGGAAGGATTTCATTTAAGAGTGTATTGGATAACTTTAAAATGGAAGTAAAGGTTTTTTAATTATGTCACAGGAATGAGANTGAGGCTCGTGATAAATTTAAACTTGTAAGAAGAAAGGGAAGTAGCAAATTAGGAATCAGCTCATATCATTCCAGAGCTGGAGTGAGGAATAATACGAAACGAGAAAGGAGCACGGATGCCAGCAAAAGAAAGAGGAGCACTATCTGGAAGTACAAACTGTTGGAATTTATAAATATTATTATTACGAGGATTAAAATGAAATGTTACTACGGTCGTTTCTCGGGTCATTATACATGTCATTTAACCAGTAAAAAAAAGAAAAGAAAATGAAGGCCCATTTACAGTAAATACACTTAAATATCCCTTCTCCTCGCAGCCCTGATCGAAATGAAATTCACAACCTGGGATGAAACATCGGTATTGTACAATACTCTTCAAAGTCAGTTGTTATCAGGCAATCTAGACGAAACTGAAATTTTCGTGCCCTGGTTCACTTTTGTCATCTACGCCCCAGCAACCAGACTATGCGAAGTATTCCAATTATATGTATTCCCAACTATTGGACTTATTTTTAATCTGCAAATACGCAGACACGTGTAATATAAATAAAGAGTAAATAAAAACAATACTATTTTTTACAATGATTTTCCTAATCTCATCTCCTCTAGCGGAATTGTTCAAAGGGTGTCTTGTTGATGATCCTGAACCAACATCATTAATTAGTTGAAGGAAAAAATAAACTCGCCTAATAAAATCCACACAATTTCTGTGTATATTATTTTTAATCATTATCTAGTATGCAGAAATGGCATACATGAACATAAAGCTAATAAACAGACGACGCAGGACGAGAGTAACGTCACACTCGTGCCATACGAAATCCGCTGTGCAAGTTGTCACATCACACAACACATCGGTCTTATGTACCAACTAGCTCAGTTTAGAAAAGGAGCTTTCCTGCTCAAACTTCATCAAGTAATTCATGATAATGCAAGGTACAATATTGTAGAGGTAAATAACGAAACACTGGGCAAACAGTGCACAAAGAAAACACACAGCTCTACACTGTAGGAGTAGCTCAATAATTTCAGCCAGTAAAAGGCCAGTCACTGACAATTCAGATAAGCTGCTATATACGGCAAAATCAATGGGGTGCACTTCCCGGGCCAGGAAAATACGCTGTAAATATGTAGAAAACGCCAACAAATTAGTGATATCCAGTAACTGAAATGATCGGTTGGCTATCAGTGACTCAAGTAGAGCATTTTTCAATGGTTTCACAAAGAATTTCACTTATTGCGAATAATTTTTACTGTTTATTTATTACCAGCAGACTCCTCTACACTGTACAATTTTTTTTGGGGAATTTTACCATACCGGGATATAGAAATTATGACAACGTGTGTTTAGTAAAAGGATTTCCCATGCATTTATACCGCGATTCCTACAACCGTCTCTGAAAACGTGAAATAAGTGTGGAAAGTATACCAAACACGTTTGGGATTATTACTAACATACAGTTAAGGACAGCAGCGTTCGGGAACGTTCGGATTTCCTCGGCAACACGCATGTGCTGCCGGGAATATGATTGATCCTTTCGTCGATCGTCGCATGTCTTATGTCCGCTGTGCGAAAATATATGTTAGCCATTTTATCTGGTGTTTGTGGTGTCTTAGAAGATAGAAGAAGTAGTGGTTATTCTCATCAAATTCCAGATTCCTTATAGGTAAGTTACTAATTATTTATACATTTACTCTTCAGGTAATGTTTCTCACATCTTTGTAGTCGTAGAAATGCGTAATGCATTTTAGAATGTAGGAAAACGTGGGTTCAGTTTTTATCTGTTTAGGTGTTGTAAATTACGTTAAGCGTAAATTTATAAAGGTATTGCCATTCTTTAGATANGTTCAGTTTTTATCTGTTTAGGTGTTGTAAATTACGTTAAGCGTAAATTTATAAAGGTATTGCCATTCTTTAGATATGGTGGCAAACGTGGTAAACAAGAATAAAATTTTGTTAAAATTTCGCCATCGTAGGTTTTTCACAAAACTGAATTCTGGGAGCTGAAGAAGGTACAAAGAAAATTATATCCTATAAACAATAAAATCACAACAAAAAAAAACGCAATTTTAATGCCTGGAAAACACACATAACTGTGTAATTGTTTATAATTTCTCAATTTATAACAGCTAAACTTAACCTAAATTTATTTGGGAGACTGAGTTTACTAATACAAAATAACCTTAAATAAAAGTATGCTAAGATAGTTGAGAAATAATAATTTTCTGTGTATACCGTTTCTAGTACGCCCAGAAAAATTACTTTATGTAACATAACCATTAAAAGGNCTTTTTCAGTCCCTGCTTGAAAAACATAAAAATTCAGACATTATGAGGCTCGTGATAAATTTAAACTTGTAAGAAGGAAGGGAAGTAGCAAATTAGGAATCAGCTCATATCATTCCAGAGCTGGAGTGAGGAATAATACGAAACGAGAAAGGAGCACGGATGCCAGCAAAAGAAAGAGGAGCACTATCTGGAAGTACAAACTGTTGGAATTTATAAATATAATTATTACGAGGATTAAAATGAAATGTTACTACGGTCGTTTCTCGGGTCATTATACATGTCATTTAACCAGTAAAAAAAAGAAAAGAAAATGAAGGCCCATTTACAGTAAATACACTTAAATATCCCTTCTCCTCGCAGCCCTGATCGAAATGAAATTCACAACCTGGGATGAAACATCGGTATTGTACAATACTCTTCAAAGTCAGTTGTTATCAGGCAATCTAGACGAAACTGAAATTTTCGTGCCCTGGTTCACTTTTGTCATCTACGCCCCAGCAACCAGACTATGCGAAGTATTCCAATTATATGTATTCCCAACTATTGGACTTATTTTTAATCTGTAAATATGCAGACACGTGTAATATAAATAAAGAGTAAATAAAATCAATACTATTATTTACAATGATTTTCCTAATCTCATCTCCTCTAGTGGAATTGTTCAAAGGGTGTCATGTTGATGATCCTGAGCCAATGTCATTAATTAGTTGAAGGAAAAAATAAACTAGCCTAATAAAATCCACACAATTTCTGTGTATATTATTTTTAATCATTATCTAGTATGCCGAAATGGCCTACATAAACATAAAGCTAATAAACAGATGACGCAGGACGAGAGTAACGTCACACTCATGCCATACGAAATCCGCTGTGCAAGTTGTCACATCACACAACACATCAGTCTTATGTACCAACTGGCTCAGTTTAGAAAAAGAGCTTTCCTACTCAAACTTTATCTAGTAATTCATGATAATGCAAGGTACAATATTGTAGTGGTAAATCTACACTGTAGGAGTAGCTCAATAATTTCAGCCAGTAAAAGGTCAGTCCCTGACAATTCAGATAAGCTGCTGCATACGGCAAAATACAATGGGGTGCACTTCCCGGGCCAGGAAAATACGCTATCAATATGCAGAAATCGCCAACAAATTAGTGATATCCAGTAACTGAAATGATCGGTTGGCTATCAGTGACTCAAGTAGAGCATTTTTCAAAGGTTTCACAAAGAATTTTCCTTATTGCGAATAATTTTTACTGTTTATTATTACCAGCACACTTTTCTACACTGTAAAAAATTTGTTGGGGAATTTTACCATACCGGGATATAGAAATTATGACAACGTGTGTTTAGTAAAAGGATTTCCCATGCATTTATACCGCGATTCCTACAACTGTCTCTGAAAACGTGAAATAAGTGTGGAAAGTATACCAAACACGTTTGGGATTATTACTAACATACAGTTAAGGACAGCAGCGTTCGGGAACGTTCTGGTTTCCTCGGCAACACGCATGTGCTGCCGGGAATATGATTGATCCTTTCGTCGATCGTCGCATGTCTTATGTCCGCTGTGCGAAAATATATGTTAGCCATTTTATCTGGTGTTTGTGGTGTCTTAGAAGATAGAAGAAGTAGTGGTTATTCTCATCAAATTCCAGATTCCTTATAGGTAAGTTACTAATTATTTATACATTTACTCTTCAGGTAATGTTTCTCACATCTTTGTAGTCGTAGAAATGCTTAATGCATTTTAGAATGTAGGAAAACGTGGCTTCAGTTTTTATCTGTTTAGGTGTTGTAAATTACGTTAAGCGTAAATTTATAAAGGTATTGCCATTCTTTAGATATGGTGGCAAACGTGGTAAACAAGAATAAAATTTTGTTAAAATTTCGCCATCGTAGGTTTTTCACAAAACTGAATTCTGGGAGCTGAAGAAGGTACAAAGAAAATTATATCCTATAAACAATAAAATCACAACAAAAAAAAACGCAATTTTAATGCCTGGAAAACACACATAACTGTGTAATTGTTTATAATTTCTCAATTTATAACAGCTAAACTTAACCTAAATTTATTTGGGAGACTGAGTTTACTAATACAAAATAACCTTAAATAAAAGTATGCTAAGATAGTTGAGAAATAATAATTTTCTGTGTATACCGTTTCTAGTACGCCCAGAAAAATTACTTTATGTAACATAACCATTAAAAGGGCTAAAATATTTTTTTTTTAATCTTGCAGCATAGCATATCATGCGATAAGTTATTGCAATAGGGCCATATTTTGTTGAAAGGAATGAATTATTATTTCCCCACCACCAGAAAAATTCCATTAAGAACACAGTTATTGCAGTTACAATTAGTGACGAACAGCATTAGTAAAAACTAACAATAAACAATTTTNATACAGTTATTGCAGTTACAATTAGTGACGAACAGCATTAGTAAAAACTAACAATAAACAATTTTTTTTGTTATAACATTAAGCTCTGGCTTAGCCACTTGGCCTGTGGCTAATATTGTTAATTAAGATGTAAGTACTNGAAATAATAATTTTCTGTGTATACCGTTTCTAGTACGCCCAGAAAAATTACTTTATGTAACATAACCATTAAAAGGACTAAAATATATTTTTTTAAATCTTGCAGCATAGCATATCATGCGATAAGTTATTGCAATAAGGCCATATTTTGTTGAAAGGAATGAATTATTATTTCCCCACCACCAGAAAAATTCCATTAAGAACACAGTTATTGCAGTTACAATTAGTGACGAACAGCATTAGTAAAAACTAACAATAAACAATCTTTTTTGTTATAACATTAAGCTCTGGCTTAGCCACTTGGCCTGTGGCTACTATTGTTAATTAAGATGTAAGTACTAATCAAAGAAATTTTCATGAAAATTAAAAATAATAGGCTAAGGTTTCAAATTTACGAAATGAGTTGTATTTGTAGCCCCTGTACACTACACAATTCCTTCGAATTTACCAAAAACCTAAAATTGTCCCTTAATGAGCAACCTGTAATACTGGTATAGCCTGTTAGTTCTTTCAGTGTAACAGTTTTTATTGTGTATACAAGGTTTGAGAAAAACTGATACCTAATGAAAAACTATAAAATAAATACACAAACCTCAAGTAATGGGGGCCGCGGTGGATGAGCGGTTAGCCTGTCGCCTCCCAACAAGGCGAGCCGGGTTCAATCCCCGGCCGGGCTACTCCCGGATTTTCGCAAGTGATAATTGTGCCGGACGATGCCACTGGTCGCCGGGTTTACTCTCCCACCTTGTTCCTATACAAGTGTCTGGTAAATATACTTAAGTTGTATGGTATGATTTCTAAAAATTTGGAAATGTCACCATACAATTGTATGTTTACATTTGTGCAAAGGAAAATCTCCATACATGTATTGGAATGTTGCAAGACTTATGTATGGTACATTTCCTATTACGTTGTCTGTAAAAAACTTCCAATGCATGTTTGGGAAAAATACCAATTTTTTTACAGCTATAAACTAAAGATGACGCAGACAGTTTTTCATATTTTGCTCACAACGCCGACATTGGCTCGCGAAGTTCCAGCACACTGTGAGTGGTAAAGTGCGAAATGTCTATAATGATGCTGGAGTTACAATAATTGAGCTGCTAGTTTTGGCTGGACAGTATTATTTACAAACAATGTGTCTGGGACTATGACAGTATCCTTAACAATGTAAGACTGTGGCATATGCTTAACTATCAATACCAGAAGCAGCAGCTATTTATTCCGTGAAAAATCATACCTATATACAACATTTAGAATTATTAAGGTGTCAGCATGTCTTTTGGTAAGATTCCACGCCCACTCCAGCATTTAAGAAGTGTGTTTTTTCTTTGCGAATTATATTTTTTCAACTACAGGGAATCAACATGGATGCTATCATTATGCCAGTACAGCTTCGTATTCAGTCATTAAATAAGTTAATGTATTCTGAGCTTTATCGAAGCAGCACCACTTTATCTACCACGACTGCATTTNTATTCAGTCATTAAATAAGTTAATGTATTCTGAGCTTTATCGAAGCAGCACCACTTTATCTACCACGACTGCATTTCTAAGTCTAAATAACAGTTCAGTTGTACTAAACGTAGAGGTATGTTGCGACTTGTCCACGTTCCTCATTACTATCTACCCTGTAAATATTGCGACTAAGGCCCACATTTATATGACATAATTTGCTCCAAATGACTCACGGAATAATCCCTGTAAGTGTCGGTAACTCCCCGTGAATCACCATATACATAAAGTAGCATTTTCCAAGAATCAGAATGAAGCAGTTGTAGTACTGNTATTCAGTCATTAAATAAGTTAATGTATTCTGAGCTTTATCGAAGCAGCACCACTTTATCTACCACGACTGCATTTTTAAGTCTAAATAACAGTTCAGTTGTACTAAACGTAGAGGTACGTTGCGACTTGTCCACGTTCCTCATTACTATCTACCCTGTAAATATTGCGACTAAGGCCCAATTTATATGACATAATTTGCTCCAAATGACTCACGGAATAATCCCTGTAAGTGTCGGTAACTCCCCGTGAATCACCATATACATAAAGTAGCATTTTCCAAGAATCAGAATGAAGCAGTTGTAGTACTGCCAACATCTCATCTGAAATGTTTTAACCTTGTCAAAACATTGAATGCCTGAGCTAATGTGGAAATTCACCTTTGTATTTAAATTTGGGGGCATTATACTCTACCGAAACTACATCTCACAGATTTATAAAAGCCACCTTTTGAACAACAAATTACGTAGGAGAGAATCAAAATACGTTCACGGATAGACACATCACAACTTCCCAGAAGTGTATATATTACAGTTTTCTCCACTTCTTCGGAGTGAATTGAATAATATACCTCCGCGTCTCATTTATAACGATCATAATATTACCGTCTGTGACATTACCTTCCCGACCCCTCTTCGTTCGTGGGTATGAGAAGCGCTCAATTCATGCGAGGGATGTACAAACACCTGTCGCTGCAGCGATAGGCGCCAAGTCTGGCGCACATGAAGTTTCTAACCTATGGGTAGACGAGATAATTTTTTTTTGGAAAAATGTCAGACTTCTTGCTTCGCGTAAACACTCGTATTATCTGCGTGTTTCTAAAACTTTTTCTTTCCTTGTTAGCTACAGTTGAAAGGTCGTAAATTTCTGTAGAGCCTATACACTGAAACAGCTCACATTTGTTCACTCGTCGATGTCACAGTGAAAAGTTATAGATCTTTACTTTGGGCCGTTTATTTTATGTGGGTTGGAGCGTCGAATGAACTGCGGTAAAGGTTGTTCACGGTAAAGTGAGCAAGCACTATTGAAATTAACAATTGAAAAATGTCACTGTCCGTCTTTTTGCATATATTTGAACGGAAACAATGACTGGCATGCACCCAGTAAGTTGGTAACGACGGATAGAAAGTAGTTTGTGTCTTAAATTTAAATAAAAAGTGTTAGGTAAAATGTTCTTAATACTGAAATAATTTCTTCTGCTTTCGGTTTTTCAATCAATATAAGATTAAGAATGATCGAATTTGTAAAATATTTACTTGCATAATAATTTCGAAGTTTTACTTGGCCGACGTATGGCCAGAAGATCAGTCCCGTGGCAATGTTAATTGTGCACATGTGTAAAAATACACAATATGCATTCAAGTAGACCTTAAGCAGGACTGGGGCCACGGTGACTGAGAGGTTAGCCTGCTCGCCTNAAATACACAATATGCATTCAAGTAGACCTTAAGCAGGACTGGGGCCACGGTGACTGAGAGGTTAGCCTGCTCGCCTCCCACCAAGGCGAACCGGGTTCAGTCCACGACCGGATTACTCCCGGATTTTCGCATGTGGGAATCGTGTCAGACGATGTCGCTGGTCGGCGGGTTTTCTCGGGGATCTCCCGTTTCCCCGTACCCTCATTCCGGCGCTGCTTCATACTGGCCTCAATCACCCTCATCGGCTATCAAGACCTCGCTGTTAAGAGCCACCCAAATCTCTTCACTCACTCATTAAACAGGGTTTTCAAAAGTGCTCACCTTACCGTGAAAAGCCTATAATAACATAAATTGTTAGCTACAGAACAAAAAGTAAACAAATATATGATAGCTGTAATACAAAAACAAACAAGTTATATTCATATATTAAATTTAATATTCGGCGCGGCCACTCTTGGATTTTCAAGGTGGAAACGTGACGGATATTGCCACTGGCCCGCGGGTTTCCTCAGGGCACTCCGGCGTCCTCCACTCTTTCATTCCATCGCTGCTCCGGAATATGGGCGCCTACGGGTCCCAACTCGTATGGCCCTCACTGGGAGGAGGAGGATGTTAACCCCTGCCCTAGAACGTATCCCATCACTTATCCATAACCCGAGTTCCGACCAGCCATCGAACTACCGATCTCGTCACGACGTAAGCAGCATTAGGAAAATACCCCAATATAGGCTGTTCACGATAAAGTGAGCACTTCAGGCCCTAGTTACTATTTCCGTTCAGTAATTTCTCATCTTTTTAACCACTTTTTAAAATAATTATTGCCATGTAAGTAATTGCCATACTGTATATATTCCACCGCACTCGGAAGTTTACGTCTTAGGCTAAAATAAAATATATTTATTGATTGTTATTTCAAATCAGAGGGCTTTTAAAAGTGCTCACTTTACCATGAATAGCTTGTACATAAATAGAGTCGTTGTTCTTCTACTTACACAAACATTTGTAATTTACAACTCAATATTTATTAATTCTCATAAGTATCTTGCACTTCACGCCTAGGAGGTTACAGGATGACAGCGTGCATATAATAAGTAATAATTTGAAACCAAACTGGTCCACCCGTCCACATCCGACTTGAAGCTTGAACCTACGGTCTCCCAGTTGAAATCGCACGTAATATCTGCATCACGAATTCAGGCAATTTATAAAAAATATAAAGTTTTTTCCCCCTACTTACTAGGTAAAACTGAAATTAACTTCAGAAACTTACTTTTTTTTTNTATAAAAAATATAAAGTTTTTTCCCCCTACTTACTAGGTAAAACTGAAATTAACTTCAGAAACTTACTTTTTTTTTCAATTCACTGGAAAAATAATTATCAGTTTGTTAAAAACTTTAAAAATTAAGATACTTAGTGACCCAACGTACTTAACAATACACTGAAATAAAGTGCATTATTCCCGTCGCACAGCTTAAAACAATGGATCTTTACTTGTCCAGCGAAGTTCGTACTGTTAAATTTAACAAGGCCACACACACAACTTGTGCATGTGTCCCGTTGGAAAGTATTCAACTTAGATAAGTAAAAAACAGTTTAAAGTATGTTAATTCAAGAACAACTGTCTGTATACTGTGTTGACAAAAGTGCCTAATTTTTTGTTTAGATGAAATTTTATTTATTTTTCTCTATAAATTATAATATTTTTTAAAAATAGTTAATATGTATGAAAACAGTGATAAAATAGGTATGTTGGTAATGCCTAGTAAGAAATAGTTCTTATGTAAAATATTATTACTTTGAGTGCGCCGAAATGAGGTGCGTTGTCCCTTTGGTGTAATTTTCCAGACTTGGTTAAGCGTTATCTGCATGAGGCGGAGGAATATTCTGGAAGTAGTACTTTAGCAGGGCTTCAGAAAAGTGCGAAAAAACCGTGAATGGACTATAAACTCGCATACCCTTTCCCGACATCCGAAGGTTACTAAAATCCTCTATGTTGTTTTACCTGCATACTGGCTTCAAGTTCCGGTTAAATAAATTAGGTTCACGCCAACATAAATCACACTGTTTTTGGAATCGTGGCTTTGGGACGGCGAATTGTCCACACGTAAGCGGCCTCTGTTTAGGCCTTGTCAATAAATGCTATTTTCACTGGACATGTGAAAAAAACCTCCTAAATGCTTACTGGTGCACGCGACCTTGTCACGCAATGGTCCCATTCTAGATTTAAGTTCAAAGTTTATTCGTGAATTTGAATCTTATCCGCGCCCATATCCGAAACTCCGCCTCAATATAATGTTNATTTAAGTTCAAAGTTTATTCGTGAATTTGAATCTTATCCGCGCCCATATCCGAAACTCCGCCTCAATATAATGTTCGCGTTCCGTGTTTCCAAATGTTTGCGCGTGCGAACACTTGAAAATTATAACGTATACATCAAAAAATAAACAACAAAAAATTACCACCATAATTATGCTAATAATATCTTTATAAGTTATTTTAAACATTAAACCAAACGAACAAATACAGGCCATGTATGTTACAATGGGTACTAATTAAATTGATATTATAATCATTGCAGCACGTTACAGCTTATGTTATCAGCTTTGGAAGCTCTGTTTCGTACACAACATAAATTTGACATACATGATCTGTCTTCCCACACGACGACAGACAATGCTAAATGTACACAGGTCTTCGCGGTAGCAGTGGCATGTTGTACACCCCTGAGCCAGTCGCGCGACGTCACGGCGTACAGGCCTATACCGAGTGAACCGGGAATGCGAGAGGATGTTCCACCCCCCTTCCACCACCATCAACTCAAGTTCCTTTCCAAAACACCGGTTTCCCAGTCTCTTATTGGAAACATCCATTACAAAAGATTCCCCGCTGAGCTTCAATTTATTCAACAAAACGAGACGCGACGCGGTGCCGACAAGCTCTCAAAACACAGCAGTGACAAAAAAAAAAAAAAAGAGCCTGGAACAAAAACTCGGAACATTCTATATTTTCCGCGGTCGAAAGTAGCTCACGAGCTCGCCATTAATATTCTCTCCAAGATATAAAACGAGACACAGAGTAGATACGTACACAGAAAAGAAATGGCATGGGCGGTTCCTTTGATATGCGCGTATCCATTCTCTGATTGGCTGCGCGAGGCTCTGGGAGCGTTCCTTGTGTGTGATTGGTCACGAAATCTTCCCTATTGGCAGGACTGACGGCTGGNCTGCGCGAGGCTCTGGGAGCGTTCCTTGTGTGTGATTGGTCACGAAATCTTCCCTATTGGCAGGACTGACGGCTGGCGAGTAAGTCACCAGGAGCTGATTGGCGAAGGGCTATCCAACATTTATTGCTGGCCAGTTTCGACATTTTGCTGGTATAGTCGTGGTATAGTGTAATCACGGGGTTTTTCCACACTTTTTTAATCAAACCTTAAAAAAAAACAGCCCATGTATGACGTGTGTGATTATTTCCTAAATATGTCATATCACAAGCGTTTTACACTTGTGTTAACANCTGCGCGAGGCTCTGGGAGCGTTCCTTGTGTGTGATTGGTCACGAAATCTTCCCTATTGGCAGGACTGACGGCTGGGGAGTAAGTCACCAGGAGCTGATTGGCGAAGGGCTATCCAACATTTATTGCTGGCCAGTTTCGACATTTTGCTGGTATAGTCGTGGTATAGTGTAATCACGGGGTTTTTCCACACTTTTTTAATCAAACCTTAAAAAAAAACAGCCCATGTATGACGTGTGTGATTCTTTCCTAAATATGTCATATCACAAGCGTTTTACACTTGTGTTATGTTCGCAAAATGTGAACACAATTGTATTTTCTTCCTTATCTTTCATTAAATTTGGCTTTTACTTATATTTTATCTGCAAACTATAATTTTTCATTTATAACTAATATGAATAAAGACAGGGACAAAATAGGTGTGTTGGCAACGCCCAGTAAAAAAATATTTTTATGCAAAATATTATTACACTGAGTGCGCACGAATGCGGTGAGGTATAATTTTCTAAGATTTGTTTATATGAGGCGTAAGAATATCCTGGAAGTAGAACTTCAGCAGGGCTTCAGAAAAGTTGTACGTAACCACGAACTGAGTGTACAAGCGGTTGTTTCACCTCTGTATTCTACAAATACTCTATGACCGAGCAACAAGCATAAGGGTTCTAAACATTTGCCTGACTAGTCGGCGCATTTCGCAAATCTGGAGTTGCCGTTTCCTACGCTCTGACGTGACGCCAGAACAAACTTGTCCGCGTGCTGACACGAGCAGAATGTTGCTTCAGTGCAGTGCACGTGTTTATTTGCGCGCGTACTCCTAGGACCGACGATAAAGCTTTCTCGTCGGGCGAGCCGAAACGAAATTCCGATAATCCGGCATCCGGGCCCCGTCAAATCCAACGGCGCGGCACGAGAATGCCAGCAGATTTCATCGAGTTCGTTACGCGCACATATTCCGCTGTTATTTGCGTAGCTTAGGGTAGTATTTAATTAACGTTCGGGATACCGTCGTGACATTCTGCTTAAATACGCCGAAGAAACTCCACTAAACGGGGAGTAAACACATTATTTACCTAAATTCCCACTTCTCGCAATATTTCTACCGTTGCTTTTGAAATCGTTATCGGCAAACTCGCTTTAGATTCTTCCTACATAATGCTAAACAAACGAAAATATTGTTTGTATACAGTGTTGTCTGCTCTTTATTTGTTCATACTTATTATTGGTGCATATAAATTTGACTTACGTTCTGTGGTATTTGTATTTTGTTGTTCTTTTTTACAATTGAATTACTTATTTTTAAATTTTTACTGACTGCATTAATTACATCTGGATTTTTCTACATAAGACTGTATGATTCAGTTTCAGTCTTTGTGTTTATTTCGTATGGTTAAATTGGTTGGTTTTTTCTCTTCGTGTTATGTAGTTTTTCTTCGGTTGTTCCTTTATTTTAATCATGATAGGCAATATACAAAACTCCAACTTGAATAATATAGCACGGCAATGAGCCAACCAAATAATATTCTGAGGAAGAAATTCTGGGCCAAGGAAATTAAAGTTTCCGTTTTTACTTGCTTAGCATTTGAAATGCAAAAGGCACCCCTGACGGAAAGCCTACCAGCATTTAAAATTACAAAGAAAACCTCAACTATTTGTAGTTACAGCAACACTAGCTCGATTAGAAGCTGCATAGTTGAGATTAGAGGGGTGGAAAAGTATTTTGGGTACACAAATAAATAAATCGGGGACACCTCAATACGATTGCAGTGTCTCCAGTACGCTCAGAGCCCTGTAACTAAACAACGAGTAATTTAGGTTTAGGAAGTCTGGTATATGTTCTGCAAGAAACCGGAAAAAAATTTTAAGTAGGATAATTTTTTTTTTTTTTTTTTTGTGATGGAAAATACATTGAGAATATGCAGAATAAGAAACTGGTATAAATAAATACTCTTGCATGTCGTTGCCTGGTATTTCCTTCGCGTGGGAAGCCACCGAGAGCTGGACGTCAAGTTTGTAACGTTAGACGAATCGAGCGGCTTACCATAACGGACGCCGCCGCACACGCCGATAAACTTGTCGCAGCTCACGCCTCGCTGACCCCGAGAAGCTCATATTTCTCCATTTATCACGCTGGAATTTCGTCGTCATCACCATTACTTTTCTCAGAACAACTTGGATTTCAGAGAACGTTCTAGACGGCATCTACTTCAAGTATAAATACCACATGCGGGCCTTTGAGGAATGAGTGATTAAGAGCCGAGAGTTAGGCATCTCGTGCGATCTTAAGAGACAGTTGGGCGATTCCGGAGCGGCGAGGGACGAGACTGGAGCGATCTGCGAGAGAGAGAGAGAGAGAGAGAGAGAGAGAGAGAGAGAGAGAGAGAGAGAGAGAGAGAGNGAGAGAGAGAGAGTCGAGGAGCTTGTGTGCAGTGAAGAGTGGGACTGATCTGCGGGACTGTGGACTGGATGCGTGAGTGAAAAGATATTCGAGACGATGGAAATAGACAGTTTTAACTAAACGTGTAGAAATAATTGGAGCAGTTGAAGGAACATTAGCAAGAGTGAAGGCGGTGAGAAAAAATTGAATTTTAATGGAGATAGTAATTAAATATTGTGCTAAATAGGAATAATAACAGTTAATA
Source organism: Clitarchus hookeri (assembly GCA_002778355.1). Taxonomy (NCBI): domain Eukaryota; kingdom Metazoa; phylum Arthropoda; class Insecta; order Phasmatodea; family Phasmatidae; genus Clitarchus; species Clitarchus hookeri. The sequence goes on along the minus strand of NQII01000288.1, from coordinate 1,132,143 downwards.
GGATGCTCAGACTGGTAAATAGAAGATGTTTAACTGTTTGTAGCATTGAGAATGAAGATAATTATTGAATTTAGTTCTTTTATTTGACGCATGCCGCATATTGTTAGTATTCTGAAGCGCCGCTGTCACCCCCCACCCCCCCGGCCATCTTAAACCAGTATCCCCAATGTAGGGCCCAGTAGACACGTGCCACGAGACATGTACCGCGAGGCCAGGCCAGCCTGGGGGGCGGACAGGCAGTTGACAAATGCGGGGGAAAATGACGAGTTAAGCAAGCAATTCGCCGACGAGAGAGTTAAGACACGTGCAAAGGTGGGCGGCGGCTAGAATATCGCCGACACACCCTGAATGAGATACATAGGAAGGCGGGCGGCACATATAGTGGAAATACGCGAGAAAAGGGCTGACAGTGTTTGGCAGTATTGCCGCGGGCCCCCCTCTTCACCGAGTAAAATGCGTGAAAACATGGACACGTGCCGAGGTAATGCAGAGGTAAGATAGAGTTTCGCCGACACACCTATAGTTAGACGAGTGATGGAATCACCCCCCCCCCCTTC
>NQII01000288.1:1100049-1131341 GCA_002778355.1 Clitarchus hookeri | reverse complement strand
TTAAGAGTCCTGCCACATGGAGGCAGTTGACAGTTGCAACCCGGGGCTCAGAGGCGGTGGTCGGGTGGGGGCTCGCCAGGAGCACCACGCCGCCGGAACGCGAAGTTAGTTATTCGTGCGACACCGAGAGAGGGAGTCAAGTGGTGGCCTCAACGAGGGACATCATGCCGAGAGGACAGTTGCAACCCGGGGCCCAATGGTGGCGTTTGGGTGGGGGTTCGCCAGGAGCACCACGCCGGGACGCGAAGTTAGTTAGTCGTGCGACACAGAGAGCGGGAGTCGAGCGGTGGTCTCAATGAGGGGCATCATATCAAAAGGACAGTTGTAACCCGGGGCCCAGAGATGGCGGTCAGGTGGGGGCTCGCCAAGAGCACCACGCCGGGACGCGAAGTTACTTAGTCATGCAACACCGAGAGCGGGGGTCGAGTGGTGGCCTCAATGAGGGACATCATGCCGAGAGGACAGTTGCAACCTGGGGCCCAGAGGCGGTGGTCGGGTGGGGGCTCGCCAGGAGCACCACGCCGGGACGCGAAATTACTTGGTCGTGCGACACCGAGAGCGGGAGTCGAGTGTGGTGGCCTCAATGTGTGGAGTCGCCGAGGAGAGAACCCAGAACAGTCGGTCGTGGAGAGCCATCATCGAGACCGACGGGAGGGCCTGTGAAAAGGGCCGCCCAGCTGACCGAACCTCAACCTACCACCGGAGACAGCTCACCCAAAACTACAGAAACAGCTAAGTACCAGTATCGTCGCTCAAGGGACCTTCCCCGATGCCTAGTGTTCCCCCATGACATCAGAAACAATTAACACGAGTACTTTAATCCACCCTTAAGGCTCATAGCTTACGGGGAACAGTCTCGCAGTGCAAGTGTATATGTGTGTTCTTTTAAGCCAAATTTAAACTTCGTAAACTGAAACACTGAGAGACCTTATTGTTTACCCCTTATTCAACACCCAAGGCGCCCGTAGTCTGTGCCTGGTAAAGGTAACTCGTACCCTACGAACCACCCTGTGTCCCACAGGTGGCGAGTAGCATCATATTTTTATTAAGACCTCCATCCCTCAAGAACTCTCATACGCCACTCAGGCGGCCATGTAACAATACAATACATTCGACCCCGTTGCAGTATAAATCCAGATCAGCAGTAAAACTACATTTTTGTATAGTTCAAAACAGTATAACAATTTACACTTAATCACTAATAAATACATTAAAACTTTGCCTGCCGCACTAAATTTTCAGCGTCTATTACTTTGTTTTACTCTTAACGTGCCCCACCCTTAATTAAAATTAATATCTTGAGTATAATAACCAAACAATAAAAAAAAGTAATCGATAGTCCGGCATCATGCAAGTCCAAAACTTACAAAACACACACTATTTTACGAACAACTTTATCAGATGTTCACTCTAATAGAATGAAAAACGGATCCTCCAGCAAAATATGCTGTAACATTTTTTTCTACTGGATTTTGCGTATCAAATCCAAAAACGTATTTCAATACACTCGGGAGCAATCAGTGCCGACGAGTGCTCAAATTCTGAGTCACTTCGTATGTGGGTCGTGGACCTCGACACTCGTCCAGTTCAACTTCCACAAAACACGAGCGTGAGATGACGCCTCAGAAATCACATTTACTGTGAACCATATCGTTTATAAAAGCGTGAAGTCACCTTTTAAAAAGCACACAGCAATCCTTTCGTGCGATAATCTGAAAAACAAGTACATCAAACAACACTGTTATAAGCGCTGACAGAGGTTTTCCTGATTGGATGGAGGTTGCACAAGTATTAAGTAAAAGAGTTAATCGTAACTGCCTCATTTATTCACAAGACTTAACAAGTTAAAGTTGCATTTGGCAAGATAACAATCATGAACCCATTTCCTACCATGTATATCAACTATTCAGTCTCATCACACAAAGGGACCATATTAGACACTAGATACATTACATTTACTTCAGCGAGCACAATATCATATTCGTGTAGTAACTGAGTGAGAGACTTTTGCATGTTTCCGCAATACTCTATGTACAATTTCGGTACAAATAAAAAAATAAATAAAGATTTTTTATTTGACATACCCTATGACTATAAAACCAATATGGCCGCCACTTCTCTGCCCTCGAAAAACGAACCTCTAAAATCCTGGCGAGATCAGTAGTCTGCTGGTCATCGTGCTGTGGGTGCTTCCGGAAATGTAAATCTTCAAAATAATTGTTATAAATATTTTAATAATGTTTTAATCAATTTTAAAAAATATTTTACAAATTTAAAAAATTATTGTTTTTAAGGTTTTGTAATTTTTTGGATTTTTCAAATATTATGGTCAAAGGTGAAGATTACCGGCATCCTATTTGTCTGACGAGATGGCCACAGGCCTAACTGGCAAGGGTCGTTCGTGTCGAGAGCTTAGTAGCTCGACCCGTCATAGAATGCCATACCTCCTATGTGTAAATATTAAAAAAAAAATTTTTTTATAACAAATTTTTAATACTTTTTAATTTTCATAAAATTTTCTTTAGAATTTTTTGGTTCAAAGTTATCCAAGGTCACGAGCACGCGGTCTAGGTCAAAGCTCACGGATCAAGGTCATCTAGATCCAATTTATTGTTCCGATGACGTCACAACATGGCGGCCGGCCGGCGCCTGTCCCCAGTCCCCTTATGCCAGATTTCTCCAAATTATGCTACCTAAAACCCTAATCAGTATTATATAAAACTTTAGCATTTAATTATCGTAAGCTTTACCTAGCCAAAAATATTGAAAAAAAAAATTCGCAACCAAGAGGCATGACATTGGCGTCTGCTGTAACATCACAGCACCCAGGTATCTGCGGAAGTTTAGGAACACATCACCGGGCACCACTAGCCAACATAAATGCAATCGTTTGTACGATTTCACGCCAGTCAAACAACCGAGTTAAAGGGTCCGAACGAACAATTACTGCGATGGCAGCAGCTGATTTCCGGCCCCGGGCTGATTTCGCCTACTATTTCAAGCATCGCTGCGCTAATGAGCCTGACTTCCTTCGCGCCATTGTGGACAGACAATGCTGCTCTCACGCACGGCGGAGTTTTCAACAGCCGCAACGGTCACGTGTGCGATGACGATACAGTCGCATGCAATGGCAATAGAGGAACTCCAATTTGTACTTGGTTATCAATGCAGGAAATCTCGGTGTATCACATTTTCACGGGTACTTTTTGAACGGTCGCACTTATGTTAGTTCTAGAGCATACACTGTCTCTCTATTCTGTTGTAGAGTGTGAGTTTGAACACACGACGGTAGGTAGGGCTTAACGTCTCCGACAGCGTGGTCGTCAGAGACGGAGCCAGTTACTCAGAGATGCAGGAGCGGAGCAGGAATGGACCATGGCGTGTGGTAAGGAACCATCCTAGCGTTGCCTGGAGTGATTTCGGAAATCCCCCAGAAAAACTGTTACCAGGATGGTAGTACCAGGAATTGAATTCGTGCCTTCCCGAATGAGAGCTCATTTTGTTGCCACTGCACCACTTCGCTCGGTATTTGAACACACGTGGTGTTATCTCGACGGAGGCCTTACACATTTCCGTGTTGAAGCTTGTCACCGCCTTTTCACTAGATCTGGTGACCAATGGATAGGGAGATATGAACCGATCAGGTGGCCACAAAGCTTGCCAGACTTGACCCAGTACGACCCATTTCCTTAGAAGCGGTCGTAAAACACCTATTTAAGGAACCCCATGTGAAGACGAAACTTTCCCCCGTGGATTACCAATCGCAGCATCCCCCACCTTCTTTAGGCGAATTGTACTTTAGGTGATCTGTCATTAGTAAGGTCGCTAATTTCCACAGTTTTTTGTCTACGTTATGGATTAATTAAATCGTGATGACTTTCTGTGACGAGTAGGTTGTCCCCTACAAGAGTTAGCCCACTTTTGAAAACGAAATAACTCCGCTCTCGAAACGGGTTCTCAGAAAATTATTCAATAATATTTTCAAATTTATTTCGGGTAATTAATTACGTGTTACTAGTCATATTTATACAATACTACACCCGTAAGAAAATTATGACTGGCGAGTTTCCTACCTCAAAGGTATGTACGGCTACGATTTTGACGTCTCGTGCAGTACCCATTTAGCATTGCCCACGCCAAATTCATACATTTTAAATGCTTTCATTATCACTCCCAAGAACCTGCATTATTTTACAACTAATTTAGTTCATAAATACAACAAATAAATTTCTGGATTATCCAAACCCTGATGTGAGTTAACTCTTACATTATGAGACACAAATCTTGAAGATTCATGGAATTCAAATACATATGGGTACACCGAAGCCTTATATGTATCACCTTTTTTTGCCATAACATTCATTTAAGATTAATTATTTTGAATATGAATCTTGTTTGGCTACTCAACTATTTATATCTACCTGCTACGCAACTGATTTCTACTCTCGCTTATTCAACACTAAATAAAATAAACATCCGTTAGCAAATCCACGCTTTTCTAAAAAAACTAGTTAGAATAAAACACTAATAAACTCACACTCGCGGGTCCGAGTATGATACACTGCAAGTATGTCAAGAAGTATGAAATAATATTTGTTTTCTCACAAAAATNTAACTGATTTCTACTCTCGCTTATTCAACACTAAATAAAATAAACATCCGTTAGCAAATCCACGCTTTTCTAAAAAACTAGTTAGAATAAAACACTAATAAACTCACACTCGCGGGTCCGAGTATGATACACTGCAAGTATGTCAAGAAGTATGAAATGATATTTGTTTTCTCACAAAAAATATTTCAATACTCCACACGGTAGGTAGGCTAGTAGGGATTTTGTTTCCTATCGGCACACATATCTGGTCTGAATTNTTATTTCAATACTCCACACGGTAGGTAGGCTAGTAGGGATTTTGTTTCCTATCGGCACACATATCTGGTCTGAATTTTATTGCATTATACTAAACCATGGACAACAATGTTTCATTTTCTTGCCAATTAAAAATAATTTCGGGTTTATTATTTCAAGGCTATTACTGCTACTGAATAAATTACGCCAGTTCTGCTCTGATGGACTTCTCAGTATTATTTTGCTGTAACGTTTGAAATTGATTTGATCGCAAGTTTACTAAACTTCTATATTTATATTTTGACGGATATTTTAATGCAGTCAAAACTTAAAACCACATAAATCCGAGTATACTCACGTCTACGACATCAATTTAAAGCTTTGAATTAAATATGTTCCCAGAAGTAAACAATTCTCTTCTCGTTGGCAGAAACAGATACTATCTGTGGAGATGAGCCAGATGAACTTCGTTCGCAGCATCTTTGGCAAACGTATATGAAATGCCCATTTGAAAACTTTCAAAAGAGAATGGATTACACATCAACTTCCTAAATTCACCACTATTTGGGCAATAATTAACATTCTTTCCTGCCTAAAGATTTACAATTTCAGACTCTTGGATAACATAATGAAATCATATTTATCTCTAACCAGTACAGAAAAACTGGGGTAGTGGTTTTAAGGTAATAATGGGATGGTATAATGAATTAGTATCTGTCTATAACCAGTACTCGAGAATTAGGATAGTATTATTAAGGTATTAAGGTGATTTACAAAACAAAAGTTTAAATTAACTGGAGTCAGAACTCAAATTTAGGCGAAATCTAATGACGTTTCTATAAATAACTTAAGGATCTTTGGTTGCAGAAGAACAATCATGATTACAAAAATAACAAATTATAAGCATATGTAACTTTTATTGTAAAATGTTCGGTTGAACCAAGTGGAGTTATTTGCTGCATATGAGGCAGGCATAGAATTGTCTGATTTATCTTTATATAACTGAAAGCAGAATTTGGTCTTTGTACGAAGAAAATAATCCTCGTTTCATTATTAAGAAAAGTAATACATTTGAAACAGAATTTTAAAACTGCACATTTGTTGGCTTGCACGAAAAATTATTTAAAACTGAATTTGATACGAGTGTCGCAAAATAAAGAGAAAATATTTGCTTTTAAAGATCCTAAACCTTCAAACAATTAAAAAAAAATTGGCGAGATTTATTAGAGTAAATGAAACATATAAAGATGTCACTCCTACAAAGTATTATGTATACTCAAAGGAAATATCACACTGCTTAAAGAGAGTTTCAATTTTTGAAACTTAGACGGTTTGTTTTCACAAGTCTTACAGGGTGAGTATAAAATAATACCCCAACTTTGAAGGTCTATAATATCAAAACCAAACAACCTACAACCTTGGTTGACCAATCAAATGAACCGTGGAACTGTGAAGTCTGTTCACTATATCTTCATAAGTGTTTAATGTGACCAAAACGAGCGGCCCGAACGACATCTACGCCATAACCAAACTCGTTCCACACTCTTGTCCGCATGTCCGGTGTTACGGTTTGGTTGGCGTCCATAATTCTCGTCAATGTTAGCCGGCAATGGTGGACAAAACACTTGATACTTTATGTACCCACATAGAAATAAATCGCAAGAGGTAAGATCCGGGCTTCTTGGAGGCCAGTGATGAAGAGCCTGGTCATCAGCTGCTCCTCGACCAATCCAGCGTTGCGGCAAAGTCTCGTTCAGGTACTCGCCAACAGCTAGGTGCCAANCTCCTCGACCAATCCAGCGTTGCGGCAAAGTCTCGTTCAGGTACTCGCCAACAGCTAGGTGCCAATGGGGTGGTGCACCATCCTGCTGGAAAATGAAGTCCTCCGCCGCCTCTTCTAACTAAGGAAACAACCACTCTGTAGGCATGTCCAAATAAGGGATTCAAATAACAGTGGACTCGTGAAAAAATAAAGGGTCGAAAACAGTGTCTTTGGATACAGCGCAAAACACGTTCACTTTGGGGGAAGCGCGCTCTTGTCCGGTGGTTTCTTGTGGAGGCTCCTGACCCGATATCCGCGCATTGTGCCGGTTCACCTTACCATTTGTATGGAACGTCGCTGCATCGCTAAAAAAAACAGTTTCGTCATGAAGGCATCGTCTACCTCATTCTGGGCAAGAACGAACGCGCAGAAATCACGTCTCGGTTCTTTATCCCTTTCGGTAAGAGCCTGTACAAGCTGTAACCTGCATGGTTAGTACAGCAATCGCTTTTGCAAAACTCTTCATACCCGTCGATTGAGGGATTTGCATTTCCCGGCTAGTTTGTTGAGTTTATTTCCTCGGACAGCGAACGAACGCTTATTGAATCCGTTGCACATTCTCTTCGGACACACGCGACCGCCCGGAACTTTTGCCTTTGAAAAGGCACCCTTACCTGTGTCACGGAACTGACGAAACCAACGTACGATACTCTACCTATCGGGAGGACGACGCCCGTATTTGCGACGGAATTCACGCTGAACAGTCGTAACCGATTCACATTTAGCAAACTGAATAACACAGAACGCCTTCTGTTGTTCCGTCGCCATCGTGATGCGGACTAACACACAACACACGCTCATGGTGCGACGACAGACGCTCCCAGTGTCATCTCTCGGTACATAAAGGAAACATCAGACCGTCTCCTTCACATTGATGTGTCGAAAGCGAGCTCACTACCCCTCACCATCTCAAACCGAGAGTTACGAACGCCATCCAAACCGTAACACCGGACATGCTGACAAGAGCGTGGAACGAGTATTATTATCGCGTAGATGTCGTTCGGGCCGCTCATTGTGGTAACATTGAACATTTATGAATGTATGGTAAACAAACTTCACGGTTCCGCCGTTCATTTGATTGGTCAATCACGGTTGTAGGCTGTTTGGTTTTGATATTATAGACCTTCAAAGTTGGGGTATTCTTTTATACTCATCCTGTATAATTACCCAGGCGTTTGAGAATATTGAGCCGACCTCCCGTGGCACAGTCGGTTCGTGTGCCGCCGGTCTGCCGTGCGGTAGGTTCTGGGTTCGAATCCTAGGTAAGGCAAGGGTGTTAGTTTAAGTTAGGTCATACGTTAGTATGTAAGCCGCTTCCTGATAAGCCTTTAAGAATAACACCGGGGTACGTTAATAAGCCCTTTCCAATTCCAATTTGAAAATATGGTGACAAAGATCAATAACTGCTGCAGACGGAAAATGTTTGACATTTTTTTTCGGCAGCAAAAGGTGATGAAAAGGATTATACTGGAACCAGGATAAGATGTTAGAGGGCGTATTTTTTTTTTTTTTTCAAAAATGGCATTTACTGCAAGACGGAAGCCTCACCATAGTTCTCTTTATTCAGCTTACTTTATGTAATACGCATATAAAATAAATTGCTATTTAGNTCTAAAAAAAAAAAAAAAAATGTCCCTAATGAAACAGCATGGCTGACCCTGACTCGTAAAATTATACTAAATATATATAGTCCATTCATCTTTACTTCCAACTTAGGTGAAGCCCTGCTAAAGTTCTACTTCTAGAATATTCCTTCGTCTCATGCAAATAAAGCTTAACTAAGTCTGTAAAATTACACCAAAGGGACAACTCACCACATTCGTGCGCACTCTCTTTAATAATATTTTGCATTAAAACTAGTTATTACTATGCATTACCAACACACATATTTCTCCCCTCTTTTATTCGAATTAATTAAAAAGGAAATATTATAATTCATAAATGAAATATAAGTAAAACTGCAATCTAATAAAAAAATTAGATAATTTTATGTTAACAAAAGTATAAAACACTTGTGTTATAAGACATATTCAGGAAACAAGTAAACCCGCTAATCAAAGGTGATTTTCCAAAGGTTTCTTCACACTATTTAAATCAAACCTTCGAAAATTCACCCCATGAATGACGTGCTTGGTTGATTCCTAAATATGGCACGTATTACAAGCGTTATAAACTTGTGTTATCATAACAGTACCTTATTTTTAGTTACCCTGAAATTTTGCTTATATTCTATCTTTAAATTTTAGTATTTCATTTGTAATTAATATGAATAAAAACAGGGAGAAAATAGGTGTGTTCGTAACGCTAGATATAAATAGTTCTTATGCAAAATAATAGTACATTGAGTGCGTAATAATCCGGTGCGTTGACCCTTTGGTATAATTTTCTGTACTCGGTTAAGCTTTGTTTGCATGAAGCGGATGAATATCATAAAAGTAGAACTTTAGCAGGGATTCAGAAAAAATCGAAGAAACCGTGAACATACTATAACTCTAACCATTACGTGTGGGCAAATTCGGCACTGAGCCGCAACAGAAGCCTATAAACTTTAAACTGATAGGTTGCTCCATTACTGATCATTCTACATGACTGGCGGATCTGTCGTCCCGCACCCAGACATCACATCTCTTAAAGATAATAGTGTCGAACACATCACACATTTTAACGACTGACAGGACTAAATAACCGATAATATAAATACACAGACTAATTTAGCCATTGCCATATAAAATCATGTGTGTTTTAAACAAGAAATAATAAGAATTGTTAAACATTACAGCTGTCTTCTGACAGCATTTACTTCGATGAAATACGAACAACATTAATGCGACACATGCAGAAACATATAGAGGCACTAAAATAAATATTAAATAGGAGAGGTTGTAATTTACTATTACAATACAAAACTCTCATGTAAATTCTTAAATGGGTCAATCGGCACAAAGGATGCTGTTAAACAAATAATTACACTTCTTGACAGACTGCCTTCACAAATGAATACATCAACTACAGCGTTCAGATGAGTGTTGGTTTGGGCAGGTCTGGAGACTACAAATAACGTGGCGCGAGGATGAAAATTAGGTGAGGATGGTTGCAGATGACAAACATCCCATTTGTCCCAACTTTCTCCGATGTACATTCCGTTTCTTTAATTTTTTTTTTCCTCCGAGGGAAAGGCGTGAAGCGACGGAACGAAATACAAATAGATCCAAAAAGGCGATACACGCGGAACAATACATTTTATGAGCTTGTGGTCCCTTGGCCGCGATAACTGATCGCGTTGATGGCAAAAACTTTCAATTTCTAAGTGGTAGAAGTGGAGAACCCTTTTCCAGGTACATTTTCCGACACCTAGTATGCCAATTATTACGTTAGTTTTCCAGCTGCCGGCGTTGCTCAACCAAAGAGTGACTTCTGACCGCATCTTTTTTGTGACACGCCCTGTTTACAATATGGTTTCCTCATCCAGAGAGCCGGAATAGAGCATTATGAAAGCAAGATACCAAACTAACACATTACATTTTCTTTTTTAAGACCTCGTAAGCCAAGGAGATGCCACGGGGGAAAACAAATAATTCGAAAATATCACAGGTGCTGCACGGCGTCTTTCCTAGAAGACACGAAACAAAATCACGAAAACTGAAGTTGGACATTTTATAATAATACTTTAGCACAATTTTATTACGATAGGGTTTTCTGGAGCTAAAGACAGAGCATCCGTAAATTATTTTGAATTTAAAATCACTAGTGTTATAGTAAAGCTACCTTTTACCCCTGATGTAAACCACGAAATGTATGCCACTTTATTTTCTGACAAATATCCCTCAATAAAATAGAGAGACTTTTGGGTTATCAAGTCACAGAATCTATGAAACGATAATGGCAACGCTGGCCAGCATATACCACGTGCTTTTAAAACACGGGGACAAACTTCGGCAGACAATTCCTTACAAACAATTAATACGAAAATGTATGTACAACTTATCCCCTAAAGTGATTATATTGGGAACTACGTGTCCCCAAAATTTGAGTTTTAAAATGCGTTTAGAGAAAATATTATAAACCACTCGGTCAATGGTGCTTTGTATAAAGTAGATCTTACGCCTATAAAAACGCGGTCGGTAATATCATCCGTTTCCTTTTGAAAATTGCTGTTGGCACCCTGTGTTTGCATCAAAGTTTGTAACACTACGTTCTAAGTAATTTTTAAAGACAACTTGTGAATCAGTACGTCTAAATTAATAAAAAATGTCGTCTTATCGGAACACACTCAGGTGAACCGTTTGTGAGATGATTCATGTAGAACATTCAAAACATAACGTGTGTTGCAAACCAGGTAGGCAAACCACAATTTCAGAGGAAAGAAATTATACGAGTATTATTAAGGGCTCACAAATCCCTTGATAATTACTTCACGAGAAAACTGGTGCTTACATTTTGGTCTTATATTTTCGTTAATAATACACTGGCGAAGTCTGTCCCCACGTTTTAGAAACACGTTGTAAAGCATCGCCGCCAATGCGTGCAAAGAACTGGACGAGCGTGCCGTGTTTTCGTCGTGCAGTTTGCAACTATACTTCTTACAAAAAGTTTAGAATATATCAGAATTCAGGATGTTATATTGAATAAAAGTAGTTTATATTTCATGTTGTACTCCTAATAGCACATTTAAAAAAAACGCAATACTCGTTGACATCATCCGAGTATGAAACAAACAAAAGGCATAAACTGAGAAACAACGTAAACAAAGGAATCTCATTAGTTTCAATATAAAAAAAATGTCTTCTCAGACTCATTGATAAACGTCAATAACGTGTAGGACCTCCACGATTCCAGAGGCATGCTTGTATGCGACGAGGCATGCCAAAAAACAATATCATTAAGCATGTCCTGCGACACTTTGGCTGTTGTTAAGGCCTGCATGGTCATTGGTGAATGTGCACGGTTTGAAATCGCTCGTTTGAGGAAATTACCACACATTCTCTCTGCCCTTAATGTCAGCTGAATAAGCTGGCTAGGTCATTCTTCGGATCCCAGCGGGGAATATGCTAAACTTTTTGTGAGCAGTGTATAAGGATAGATATGGTTGTTCACATGCAAGNAACGTCAATAACGTGTAGGACCTCCACGATTCCAGAGGCATGCTTGTATGCGACGAGGCATGCCAAAAAACAATATAATTAAGCATGTCCTGCGACACTTTGGCTGTTGTTAAGGCCTGCATGGTCATTGGTGAATGTGCACGGTTTGAAATCGCTCGTTTGAGCAAATTACCACACATTCTCTCTGCCCTTAATGTCAGCTGAATAAGCTGGCTAGGTCATTCCTCGGATCCCAGCGGGGAATATGCTAAACTTTTTGTGAGCAGTGTATAAGGATAGATATGGTTGTTCACATGCAAGNCTCGGATCCCAGCGGGGAATATGCTAAACTTTTTGTGAGCAGTGTATAAGGATAGATATGGTTGTTCACATGCAAGCGAACTTTTCTGCGTTATCATTTTGCTATTTGGTTGAAAGCTGTTTAAGACCACGCGGTTTCGTTCGTTATTATCAAGATTCCAAAATCAGTAATGGAGAATAAACTAGACGCTCTCACGTTTCGATTGTTTTTATCAATTCCATTGTGTTATTAATTTTTACTAAACGATTTTCAAGATACTATAATTTTGTTTTATCCTTCAAAATACTTTACGCTTTAGTGCTTCCTATCGGTTCGTAACGAAACTACATTTATCAAATACGTGTGTAGGATAAACTAAACGTTTATGTCAGAGGGGCCGCAGTGGCTGGACGGTTAGCCTGCTCGCCTCACAATAAGGCAAACCGGGTTCAATCCCTGGCCGGGTCACTCCCGGATTTTTGCATGTGGGAATCGGCGGGTTTACTCGAGGATTTCCCATTTTCCCCCGCCCTTTCATTCCAGCGTTGAACCATTCTCACCTCAATCACCCTCGTCGGCTCTCAAGGCCTCGCTGTTAAGAGCAGCCCATATCTCTTCACTCACCGACGTCTGTGTCGCCGTATGGTATTATAAATACATACCTTTAACTATTCTGCACCACTATATCAATATACGTTGATTATCTAATAAACTATTAAACAATAAAATAAAACAATATAAATGGAAACCAGCTGAGAAATATTGGCGAAATCTACTCCTTCCGTGAGCAGGGATATCGGCGTGAGCTGAACTTTTACGGCGCAGCTCGTGCGGAAAACTAGAACCGTTTCTGATTGGCTGTTCTGTTTTTCCGCGCTGTCTGTTCGACGTGATCGGAGTACATGCGAACAGGACATAAGACTTCAAGCAGATACCCAGTCATATTATTGGTAAAAACTCTGCAGCAAGGCCCACTGCAGCTCTCCTACCCTAGTTTCGCAAGCATCCGATTAGTGTATTTTCAGACACAGAAGTTTTTGGCTATGTTTAGGTGCGAATCTACGGCAAGGCTTAAGAAAATGAAGCTCTATCACTCTTTCCTATTCTGCAAGCAACCTGAATTTTTTGGGAAATATGTTAGTTTCGCAATTTTTTGAATTTTGTTCTTAATCAAAGCCACGATCTAAACGAATCTACTAGTTCATGTATTCGTAATTTCACGTAGCCATAACGTCGTGGATACTCAACATAAATGTTATTGAAATGTAAAGTTTGACAATGTTCTTCATTATAATTTTAAAGTACACCAATTTAAAAAAAAAATCGATCACCATGAACTAATTGCGCAAGAACAACTAAGTTTGCCACACGGTATCGTCATAGTGTCCCATTTGTGTTCAATGCAGTTTGCTTACATAGATGTGCCACTAGGGGGGCATACATGTCTCTCCATCATCTACAGAGTTCAGTTAACACACAGCATGCCCCAATGGCGCAATCGACAAGCTTTAGCCCAGCTGGATGGGTTTGAGAGACGGCGCATTGTCGGCCCCCGAGATGCATGTCGGACGTTTCGGCGCATTGCTCGCCACTTGAACCGTTCTACTTACACTGTGAGTCGGTGTTNCCCCGAGATGCATGTCGGACGTTTCGGCGCATTGCTCGCCACTTGAACCGTTCTACTTACACTGTGAGTCGGTGTTGGACGTACAGGGAACAGGAGAGTACACACACTTGTCGAGAAAGCTTGGGTCGACTCTGGCGGACTACCAGCAGGGGGGATCGTTTCAACGTGCGACAGGCTGTAAGCACTCCATGAGCGTCGCTGCGCACCATCCAAGGACACGCCATGGCAACTGGGGATACGCCTGTGTCCACCAGTACCATATCCAGGCGGCTAGCAGAGCGGGATCTGTTGTCGCGGCGTATCTTACGACGTCTACCATTACGACCTGAGCATCGCCGAGAACGTGTGACCTTCTGCCGGGAACGGACAGTACATCAGCTGGCGGATTGGCGACNATCTTCTGCCGGGAACGGACAGTACATCAGCTGGCGGATTGGCGACGAGTGGTGTTCAGCGACGAATCAAGGGTTCTGTCTGGATACGAACGACCGCCGTATTCGAGTCTGGAGACGCGTTGGCCAGCACCGTGATACACGCTTCATTGCAGAGCGGCACAACGCCCCAACGAGAAGTGTCATGGTGTGGGGTGCCATTTCCTACGATTCCTGCACCCCACTGGCGGTGACTTAATGAACCCTGACGGCGCGGTGATACGCCCCCGAAGTTCTGCGACCATGTGCGCTCCCATTCCTGATGCAGCTTGACAATCCCATTTTCCAGGACGGCAATGCCCGGCCTCACACAGCACGGGCATCTGATTTCGTGATGCCAATGCTTCTTTTGGCTAGCAAGGTTCCCAGGGTTCCGGCCTGTCGAGAACGTTTGGGACCAGATTGGACGGCAACTACGGCGGCGGTGGCAGGATTTTCCTCAGAAAAACAGCCGACGTCTGAATGCCTCCATACCCGACTGTATCGCCACCGGTCTGTGCGCTACGGGCGGTCCAAAGCCATGCTAAGTGCACCCTTCTGGTGTTGGTCCCCTGCAATACATGCTTGGAGTGGTACAATAGTTTGATATTTTCTGTTTACATGTGTCTATACCCACTTATTTACCCCTGCGATGGCACCTTCAGGGTGATCAATATATTGCAAATAAGTGTATTAAGCCTGTGTAAGAATCAAAAACATGCTACGAGAACACAAGAAAATATTTATGCTATCGTCAAATATATTATCCGCATTTAAAAAAAAACTGCATACTCTTGAACTCAACCGACCCGTCCCCGTTTTTTTGTCACTCGCTTCTGGATCTGCCATTCCTTAAGTCGTCTGAAGGTTTTTTTATACGTGCATCGCCACTTTTGAAACGTGATTTGTACTTAAGTAAAAAAAAAAAAAAACCCCGCGGACTTAAAGCACGTCGTAACACGGTTCGGGCACCACGCAAACAGCCGTTTTGAAATAATCCGCACCGGGATGGAAGTACCTTTCAAGCAAGGTACGTAAAAGCACGGAGGAAATATAGCGGGACAGCCGCGACAGCTTCTGGGTGGTTTACGACCGAAGTCCTCTCGCAATCACCTTACTCGGAGGAATTTATAAATGTTCGCGTTATGCAGCTTCTTTGCTTCTCTTTCTCTCGCTCTCTCTCTCTCTATACCTCTCCCCCCCTCCATATCACTCTCACAAGCCTCAGTCACACTGTAAAATTTTCTCATTCCGATATATATTTGACAATAAATGTTGAAAACCAAATACAGCCATAATTTTTTTTCAATCAAACAAATGGTTAGATATTCTTAAATGTGCTTCAAAATATATCACACCGTCAATCTTTTTTTTATCTATTGGACCTAGTCATATTTTTGGTCAACCATAATTTTCAAGGCGGGATGTTTCCTTGCAGCTCATTACAGGAATGAGTATTAAGAACTTTTCAATCCATTTTCAGTTCAAAACTAAATTTTAAATTTGTTTATTATGCATATTTGCTGCCCGATACTGCTCTAACTCAATGCGCACCTAACATAATTCAGGTCCTGATAGATATTATATAAATTAATTATCCCAATAACATTATTTCATTTCTAGTATTAACCGCCATTTTAAAGTATAATGGGCATCGGAAATAACCGTTTTTCAAGCACACGATTCTGACTGGCTGATGTCAAATATCCGAGAAATTCTACAACATTTCCGCGTCTATGACGTTTCGACGACATCCCAACCTTCANAATATCCGAGAAATTCTACAACATTTCCGCGTCTATGACGTTTCGACGACATCCCAACCTTCAAACTTTGACCAACGTTATTGAAAGCAGTTCGAGGGGAAAATTTTTACAGTGTGACAGGGGCTTTAGTGCGCAATTAGGCTGCGACGAAAAGTCTCTCTTGCAGAGCTCGCCCGGGAACCCTACGAAGTCAACGCTTGTCACAGAAACTAATGTCATCGTCGTGGATTCATCCTCTTGAGGTCGTCCGCGCGGCAGCCTTTCGGATCTCCCAGCTATTCTGCATTCTTCCGAGAAGTGTTTGCTGAGCACGTCGGGAGGGCGGGNACAAGCCCCAGTCACACTGTAAAATTTTCTCATTCCGATATATATTTGACAATAAAAGTTGAAAACCAAATACAGCCATAATTTTTTTTTTCAATCAAACAAATGGTTAGATATTCTTGAATGTGCTTCAAAATATATCACACCGTCAATCTTTTTTTATTTATTGGACCTAGTCATATTTTTGGTCAACCATAATTTTCAAGGCGGGATGTTTCCTTGCAGCTCATTACAGGAATGAGTATTAAGAACTTTTTAATCCATTTTCAGTTCAAAACTAAATTTTAAATTTGTTTATTATGCATATTTGCTGCCCGATACTGCTCTAACTCAATGCGCACCTAACATAATTCAGGTCCTGATAGATATTATATAAATTAATTATCCCAATAACATTATTTCATTTCTAGTATTAACCGCCATTTTAAAGTATAATGGGCGTCGGAAATAACCGTTTTTCAAGCACACGATTCTGAATGGCTGATGTCAAATATCCGAGAAATTCTACAACATTTCCGCGTCTATGACGTTTCGACGACATCCCAACCTTCAAACTTTGACCAACCTTATTGAAAGCAGTTCGAGGGAAAAATGTTTACAGTGTGACAGGGGCTATAGTGCGCAATTAGGCTGCGACGAAAAGTCTCTCTTGCAGAGCTCGCCCGGGAACCCTACGAAGTCGACGCTTGTCACAGAAACTAATGTCATCGTCGTGGATTCATCTTCTTGAGCTCGTCCGGGCGGCAGCCTTTCGGATCTCCCAGCTATTCTGCATTCTTCCGAGAAGTGTTTGCTGAGCACGTCGGGAGGGCGGGGGAGAAACGCAAAGAGCACGGCCTTCGTGGGGAATTAACGCATCCCTCGTTATTCTGACGTTATTTCTCTTCAGGCAGTGGCACAACAGTCGTCTCTTTCACGACTGCCGCCATGGAGGTCGAAACAGAATGAGTTTTCACAACACCCTGACGCCACGACAGCGACACGATAGCAACGGGCTAGAAGCGCGACGATCGAATGAATCTTTCTTTACTGCAGATAGGGTTACACGACAGTCACTTTTAAGTATAGTTTCAAAATATCCTAAAAATATAGATATAGATGCGTTATTTTGCTTCCATATACTTGCTTCCGTAAGTACTAGAAATCTATAGCCATATCGCAAATATCCCTTAAAATATCATTAATATACCTATATCTATGTGATATCAGTTATATATAAATATATCTTCCCCAGAAGTACTGAAAATCGATGGTAATATATCGTTATACTCTTTACAGTANGCAATACTCTTAACAGTAAGATCGCAAATCTTGATAGAAAACACTGCTCATACTGACATTGCAAAAATCCATAAATTAAATCTCGTTAACAGCAGCAGACTTATGGATAACGCTGATATCGGAAATCCTAAAACAAGTTATATACATTATAAAAATTAACAAAAAATATATCTAGAATATTGCAAAATATAGCTAGTATGACAATATCTCAAATATTCATAATATTACAGAAAGAGCTAAAATCGCAAATAACTACGCGGTATATTGTTCCACGCGCTTAACCCATATCGCAGATTCTTTATTTCAGAATTATAATATCGTTACCAGTATATCGACATATCTCACAGCCCCAACAAAAAAGCCCGATGGCAACAACGAAGCGCAATAACAATAGTATTAATAATCTNGCCCCAACAAAAAAGCCCGATGGCAACAACGAAGCGCAATAACAATAGTATTAATAATCTTTATTTTTTTCTATGCGTCGAACCTAATAAGGATCTTTACCTCATGAGTGAAGAATTGGTAGACTACGGCCCATATTAAGGAACCGTACAAGCAATTTCTTGGAGTGAGGATGGAAAACTCCAGTGAAGCGGATTGGGATCAAGATCGAAACTACGGTGGTCCTCCGAGTACAAATCGAGACACACTACCGCATGACCAAACTTGCTCAGCGACAAAGCGCCAGGTGCCTGATGAGATGCAAGTAAACTACACACAAGTTATTTTCGGGTCTTATCAGTCACATNGGCGACAAAGCGCCAGGTGCCTGATGAGATGCAAGTAAACTACACACAAGTTATTTTCGGGTCTTATCAGTCACATAATGGATCGCATATCATCTGCAGTAGACGCTAGTAAGGTCAGGTTTAGTCCAGACTTATGCTGAACCTATTGACAATGTCCTCTTCAATCATACCGCGGACACGCCATTTTCAAATTACTAATTTCCACGTAACATAGAAACGAAGTATCGTTCTACGGACCTTGTAAAGTCTTGTGCACTGTAGGGTTGCATATAGCGTTCTATTAGTAATCAGAGGCTGTAGGTAATAAACCCTGTTATGCAATTATATTACGTCAGACATTAACGGTTGTCGGTAATACAGATTGAGTATAAAAGAATAACCCAACTTTGAAGGTCTATAATATCAAAACCAAACAACCTACAACCTTGATTGATCAATCAAATGAGCCGTGGAACCGTGAAGTTTGTTTACCATACATTCAGAAATGTTCAATGTGACCACCAGGAGCGGCCCGAACGACAACTACGCGATAATCAAAATCGTTCCACGCTCTTGTCAGCATGCCCGGTGTTACGGTTTGGATGGCGTTCGTAACTCTCGGTTTGAGGTGGTGAGAGGGTAGCGAGCTCGCATTCGACACGTCAATGTGAAGGGGACGGTCTGATGTTTCCTTTATGGTGCGCTACCCCACTGGCACCTAGCTGTTCGCGGATACCTGAACGCGACGTTGCCGCAACGCTGGATTGGTCGAGGAGCAGCTGGTGACCAGGATCTTCATCACTGACCCTGAAGAAGACCGGATCTTACTCCGTGCGGTTTTTTTCTATGGGAGTACGTAAAGGATCAAGTGTTTCGTCCATCATTGCCGGCTAACATAGACTACCTCAAAACTAGAATTACGGATGCCATCCACTCCATTGTAGTGTAGCGTAAGAACCAGGCGTTTTCTACACGTAGGTACAAGCAGGCACGGACAACGCCTAGTACTTTGGCTACACTTCACGTCAGTTTCTTACCCCTAAGGCATTCTTACGCATACATTTAAACATACAAATACTGATATCGCGAAAACGGTTAGCCTTAGCGAGTACTGACAAGACAACGTTTTTTATTGCTTTTCACATTTTGATTAACATACATTACATAAACGTACATTACATCTGAGTGTTTCGAAAGTAACGGCCAAAAAAGGGAGATAAATACCGTGAACATGCCGACGGGGGAATGATATAACAACCACACTCATAACAGGTTCAAGATCTCACTTTACTGTAAAACTGTTCGAAATTATGTTGCTTTATCTCAAATAGCTTCGGAAATATTAGGGGAAATGCAATATCAAATTCGATTTTCAGTGGCGCGTAGAGGCCACAATTTTCAATGTATCAAAAAATGCCCAAATACATTTCCGCTTTACTTCTCGTACGGAATCACCTCCCGAAATTAACACACTCAGTTCTGACTCACTCTGTATATATATATATAATAATACATATAATTTTATTATACATGCAATATTGTGTAATATACATAACATTTAATTACACATACAATATTAAATAATATATAATATTTTATTATATATAAAATATTCATAAGCATCAAACTATGTTCAAAAAACATTATCATTGTTAAATTGAATTGAGGTGTACGTATTTACATTGTATACCAAAACAGTTATTACTTTTATATTATTAGTAGATACATACAACGGGCTACTCAAGGGTTGAAGTAAACATCAGGTGAAATTCGCAAGTCAATGTTGGTGGATACGCAACGTGCTTTCAGCCGCGAACAGCTTAAAGACCGGTTCTCAAATTAGTGTAAAAACAGTGCGAATAAACATTAACTCAAGCCAGTGCAACACGCCACCTGAGCAAGTCCCGCCAGACCACCAGAAAACCCACCTGCTTCCTTGCCTCGACCAAAAAAAAAAAAAAGGAAAATCCCTTACTAATTTACTAGGCGTGTTACAACGAACGTTCTTCCCGCTGCTTCCTTCTCGCTCTCTCTCTCTCTCTCTCTCTCTCTCTTTGTGTCTGTTTGTCTCTTGCCACTTGGGAAGTCTTTTAATTACGGTAATGGGTCACGTGGTTATCGACGAACTGCCGCAAACGAGAGAGGAAAAGAGGAAAGAAAGAGAATAGAAAAATAAACTTTTTCTGTCACCTAGTTTGCTAGAAAAACCAAGATTCTCTTCAGCCAAGGCAATCTTAGCATCAACCAAACAAAACTTCTTAACAAACATGTCAGCACGCAAATGAAAACTGACACAGAAACAGAAGGGTACAAATAAATTATATGTATCTGCTTAATCATAATGTTTAATTACATTACACGTCAACACTATGGCCTTGCTTTGGTTGTTAGTCTGCTACCATAATTACTGCTACCAAAAAGAAATAAAATATTTAAAACATATGCATGCTGGATACATAAGGCCAACAGTGATGAATGAATGATGAGAACAAGGTTATTAATAGTTATATATGTTCCAGAGGGGAGTAAAGTAAATAATTCCACGAGTAGTTCTTAGATTAAACAATTGATATATTTAAAATAAAAAAAAAGGAAACATTAAATATTTTGTTGCCATAACA
Source organism: Clitarchus hookeri (assembly GCA_002778355.1). Classification (NCBI taxonomy): domain Eukaryota; kingdom Metazoa; phylum Arthropoda; class Insecta; order Phasmatodea; family Phasmatidae; genus Clitarchus; species Clitarchus hookeri. The sequence goes on along the minus strand of NQII01000288.1, from coordinate 1,110,531 downwards.
AAGTGAATTTGAATGACACGATGAAAACTTGTATAATAGTAGAAAAAAAGGGGCCCCTTATAAATAAGATTTATNTAGTTTGCTAGAAAAACCAAGATTCTCTTCAGCCAAGGCAATCTTAGCATCAACCAAACAAAACTTCTTAACAAACATGTCAGCACGCAAATGAAAACTGACACAGAAACAGAAGGGTACAAATAAATTATATGTATCTGCTTAATCATAATGTTTAATTACATTACACGTCAACACTATGGTCTTGCTTTGGTTGTTAGTCTGCTACCATAATTACTGCTACCAAAAAGAAATAAAATATTTAAAACATATGCATGCTGGATACATAAGGCCAACAGTAATGAATGAATGATGAGAACAAGGTTATTAATAGTTATATATGTTCCAGAGGGGAGTAAAGTAAATAATTCCACGAGTAGTTCTTAGATTAAACAATTNGGTTATTAATAGTTATATATGTTCCAGAGGGGAGTAAAGTAAATAATTCCACGAGTAGTTCTTAGATTAAACAATTAATATATTTAAAATAAAAAAAAGGAAACATTAAATATTTTGTTGCCATAAGAAAGTGAATTTGAATGACACGATGAAAACTTGTATAATAGTAGAAAAAAAGGGGCCCCTTATAAATAAGATTTATNCAAAGTGAATTTGAATGACACGATGAAAACTTGTATAATAGTAGAAAAAAAGGGGCCCCTTATAAATAAGATTTATTGCATATGCGTATTTAAATGCCAGAACATAAATCTTTTAGTAAACACAAAACATTAGGTAAGGTAGTTCACAAACTGTTGAAAATTCAAATAGTTAAAAATTCACAACCTGTGGGTTCAATCAAAATTAAAATGAAGTGGAGATGGCCGGCGGAGAGAATAAAGTAGAAAACGGCATGGCCATTCTTCAGTGAACGTGACGGGAGTCACGAGTACACCGTCACAGCTACCAGATTAGACCGCGAAGCTGGAGTCTTCCCAAACTACAGGTCGGTATGAATTGGTACTCAGTTAACAGCGATACAGCGAAATGGGACTGCCAAGCTGCGATCGATGATATTGCGAAACTGCGACCTCTGGAAAGGTCAGGCACTGATTAATACAAAAATCACAGTTACCACGAAACTGAGTCAGGAAAACAGTAGAACAACACTTACCCACAACAGAGGTTGAAAACTACACTAATGTAGCATACCAGCACTAAACTACGTTGTAGCACATCCAAACTACACGATGAGAAAAAAAATGAACTTCCACGAAACTACATCTTGATTACAAGTGAAGTCTGGAGTTGTGCGTCGTCAAGCAAGATGTTCATGGCTAGCCAGTGGGATGAAGAATGCCGGGTCGATATGCGGTGATTGTTCGAGACAAGCACGTGGCTGAACTCCGGTGGTTGTCGTTAGGTGGCATGAGATTACCCAGATGGCAGCTTTCGATGCCTTTCATGCGCAGCAACAGTATGAAAAGAAATGATGTGAGGTGAAAAGCTACTTCACTAGAAGGACATGGCAAAAGAAAAACAAGGCTTGCAGCAGAATGCGATGGCGACACAAAAAATATGTGTGGTTTTAAGATAGTCCTCCTGAAAGAAAACAAGTGTGCAGTTACACTGCCCGGAAATAAGATGACAACTTGGCTGAGGCGTAGTTTGTGCGGCTGCGAGGACGGAAAAATGTGACTGTAAGAAAGGACTCAATAAGTTAAAATGAATGTAATTCAATGTGATAATTATCTCTCTCAAAATCAATCAAATATAAATAAAATAATATCCCCAATTGAAGTTAAGCTAATATATAGAATTTGTTCAACACTAAACACCAAACCTAGGAGAAATTATTAAAAAAAAAATTTTNTGAAGTTAAGCTAATATATAGAATTTGTTCAACACTAAACACCAAACCTAGGAGAAATTATTAAAAAAAAAATTTTTAAACGGTACAGCACAAACAGATAATTGTTGTTAGTATCTGTAATAAATATACCACACAACAGAAGACTTATCGAGGTTCCTAGCCAGTGTATAAATTCTTTATCACAGTACTACCCTCAATCCCTTATCGCAAATGGACCCCATCTGAACACATATTTTTTGCTTTTTGCCACCATGTTACATTTGAATAACAATTTAAATAANTTGAAGTTAAGCTAATATATAGAATTTGTTCAACACTAAACACCAAACCTAGGAGAAATTATTAAAAAAAAAATTTTAAACGGTACAGCACAAACAGGTAATTGTTGTTAGTATCTGTAATAAATATACCACACAACAGAAGACTTATCGAGGTTCCTAGCCAGTGTATAAATTCTTTATCACAGTACTACCCTCAATCCCTTATCTCAAATGGACCCCATCTGAACACATATTTTTTGCTTTTTGCCACCATGTTACATTTGAATAACAATTTAAATACATTTTTAATGCACTGACCAGCAGTGCATGAGGCTTCAAAGAACAAGTTGTGGTTGTACTGAGCGAAGTGGCTCAGTGGTTAATACACTGGACGTGTATTCGGAGGGACCTGGGATAGATTTCAAGGATTTCCCTTTTCCATGGTTTCACGAAATCACTATCATCACTATAAGCGAATGCTGAATTAGTACTTTACTATGCCTATGTCTGCGTCTTTCACCAGTCCTGACTGCTGAAACCACTGGTTCTCTCTCTGCTGACCCCCTATTCAACCCCTACAACAAGATGCTAATTATAATAACATGAAAAACCATAATTAAAAGAAAAAATACTACATACATACATCATTGCAGACCAATGTCGCTACAGAAAACTCACAAGATGATATAAAGCATACACTGGAAACCAGTCAAGATTAGTTGTTGTTAACACATTCTCGAAACACAAAAACAATCCCAGAATAAATCAAGGCCAAGTTTTTACAAATACAAGAGACACAAATAACAGGACGAGTCTGCCTGAAGACAGGAATAGATACTAGTTCCCAAACATCGGTACTGGTTCGCCTAGAAANTCCAAGTTTTTACAAATACAAGAGACACAAATAACAGGACGAGTCTGCCTGAAGACAGGAATAGATACTAGTTCCCATACATCGGTACTGGTTCGCCTAGAAAACTTTCTTGCCTTTTCTCTGTGCTGTCTTATTTGTTTCATCAACGTATTTGCCTTCGCTTCAGTGTTTGTCTCTTTTCTCTTCCTTGGGCCATCCAGGACTTTTGGGGCATGTATTTATATACTGTCATTGTAGCATGTTTTTTTAATAATATCAAGGTCTATGTTTTCATTAAATTATAATCAGGCTAGAAATTCCACGATGAGACACTAGCGATTAAATACCAAGGATAATATTACGTGTCGCTTCTTTGCATGGTGCGAGCGAGCAAAAAGTGTGTGGAGGACATAGTACTGATATGATAGCGGGTGGCGGCGATGACAAAGGCCAGTTGTCATGTGGCACCACGATAAGCCTTTTGCAGTTCGCATGCTACTGACATTCAGCAGATTGAATTTCTGTGTTTATCGGAAGGAATATTCTGGTTAACAGCCTAGTTTCTCTCAGTGTGACTTGGGGTGCGGCGAACCTTCCAGATCAGGGCCAGAGATATTATTAAAGAGCGACGGGCCTCCAAGCAGAGAGTTTAAGAGTGTCAGGAGTTTGGGCCATTGTGCGACAATGAGCGATAGACGACGAGCCAGAAGAGCAACGAGTGGCGACGTATGTGACTAGAGGGAGGAAAATCTGTAACTACGGGCATCGCATCGGTGCAGCAAAGGGTGTGACTGGCAGATTGGACTATTGGATTGGATGCGTTAGTGTAAGACATTACAAATGATGGAATCAAACAGACTGAAAAAGTGTTAATGATGAATGTGAGTTGATTGACTATAACCAAACAGATACATTGAGAAGAACTAATTAGAGTTGAGATAGACATTAAATGCTGCATTCATTGAGAAACAAAAATAGTAGTAGTGGAGATACAGAGCAATGCTGTAAATAATAGCTATTTGAATAAATTATAAAAAAAATTCAGTTCTTTTATTTTTATTCAGACCTCCAACCCCCACAAGCTCGGATACATGCGTCTGGCATCTTGTAACACTGGTGTCAGAAGTGGGATGGAGACATTTCATTGTATATTAAGTTAGGCAGTAAGTTAGAAATTAATGATATTAAAACCAATTTAATTATTCCAACAACTATAGGCTGTAAAATTAAGACTGTTTTGTACAACCCTCGACGTGAATGTTAACTAGAAAAATGTCTGTAGAACTGGAATTACTGCGAACATTAATTGAAGGATTAAGAAGCCAATTGAGCACGAGTGCAAATACCTTGAAGGATGATGTAAAAAGTGAAATTAATAGTGTGAATGAAGCTAGCATGAAAGGACGTGTATATGAAATTGTAAATAGTGTAAATGAGAATGTAAATAGCCAGATAACTACTGTAAGCGATTTAGCAGACAAGAAAATTGATCATGTAGAAAGGGAAATAAACACAGTGGATGAAAATGTTGACAGGAAAATAAAAGGCATTAGCTAGTTAGGGAATGAAAGCGGTGACTATGTGGACAAGAATATTGACAGTGTAAATTAAATGATTCACAGTGTCAAGAATGAAAGAAAATGAGTGCATTACAGAAGGAATGGCAGGGAATTTCTTCCCCGGTGGATTTCCACAATCAACACACCAGCAGTCGACAAAAGTGGGAAAGCAAAGCAAGTCGTAACTAATACAGCAACTTCGGAGGATAATCAGCAACTCTGCAGCATTGGTGTCGCGCAGCCAGGAGTTGGGAAGGGGGTCTCAATTTGGCCCGCCCCCTTGCGATTGCCAGACTTCTTGGCGGGAGTATCAATACCAGTTTGAAATAGTCTATCCTGAATGGCAGGTCTGCCGAACAGCGGGCTTACTATATCGCAGATGTACTGACAGGCCCTGCACTAAGCACACTAGAATCTCTGCCAGAGCGAGAACGAATGGAGTACCCCACACTGGTGTCGGCCTTGGAACTACGTTTTGGTGCCCAGTACCTGCGACATGCCCACCACGCTCAACTGGGAAGCCGCACCCAGAGACCAGGAGAGCCACTGCAGGAGCTATAGCTAAACATTGTGCGGCTTTCCCACCTATCTCTGGAAGGGTGCCCCGAGGAGACGCGCGACATCATCGCACATCATCGCAGTCGGCTTTTTCATCGATGCCATCGTCAACACAAAGGCACCGCAAGCGGCACGCCTGGCTGCACCGCACACAATGCAGGACGCCCTGGCCCGAGCATCGGAAGTGGAGTCAGCAAGACAGGGGCCAACAGCCCAACGTTCGTTACGGGTAGTGACACTGAAAAAGACACTGGAGGAGTTGCAGACGACTGTGAGGGATATCGCTTTCAAGGTACATGCTACTAAACTTCGTCGTCCCCACCCAAACGGCCTGTGTGTTGGTATTGTGAACAGCCAGGCCACCTGAGAACTTACTGCCCACAACAGTAACAGTAACAGAAGCAGCAGCGGGACAACAGGCAGCGAGAGGCAAGTGAGAGTACCAACACATTTGAAAACCTTTAAACACCGATTTTGGGGGCGATGGTCGGTGAATGCCGGAGGGAGGGAAGGCCCCAATGTTATTACATTACATGTACTGTCAGAGAAACCGGATTTGGATGCAATCCTGGTGGAGGGGAGCCTGAATGATGTTCCTTGCCAGATAGTCGTCGATAATGGGGCGACCATAACTGTAGTAATACCAGACATCCTCGGGCCTTCACCACAGCGATCGCACGACAGTATAGAACGATGCTATTTGACTACGGTAACAGGCGAGACTACGCCAGTTAAAGGTAAGAGAAAAGTGAATTTAAAGCTTGGTGACAATAGCCTACAACACGATATCTACATAGCATAAATAGAGGACGAATGTNGCTTGGTGACAATAGCCTACAACACGATATCTACATAGCATAAATAGAGGATGAATGCATTTTGGGGCTTGATGTACTACGTAGGCTGGGGTGATTTACCGATTACTTACCTTGGTGTGCTACGGGTAGGCAGTACACCGTTGGTGGTTACTACTGTGCAGCCCCCAGTAGTATGTGGTCAACGCACTGTGCTGCTTACTTCTAGTGAAATTAGTTTGGGTCTAATTGAACCAGCAGAGAGGGTTGGCGTTCTGCCAGGATAAGTCGTTGGAGCAAAGACTTTTGGCCTCTTATAGTTGTGATAGTTTTCCAGTTAGAATGATAAATTTGTCCGGTAGTGACATTTGTTGCCTGTCGCTTGTTCTTTCGTGTTATAGTGGCTGCTAGGTTCTTCTACAGTTCCCGGTTCTTTGTTGTTCGTTATCTGCACTGAGAGAAAGATATGTTCCAGCTAAATAAAAAAAAAATTTATAGCGCCAAAAATAGATTTAGTTGCCCCAACAAAATATTTTCTTGAGTAAATACAACTTGGAATGCAACAAAATTAAGTTTGGTCATCTTACAAAATACTTGCTTCAATAAACAAAATCTCGGTGTTGGGCCACAATAAATTAGACTCAACAACATATTTTGTTGAACCAATAATATGTACGTTAATGTTTGGCCCATCATTTGATTGCCTTCATTCGAAAATACAGCTTAAGAGATTATTTGCAATTTTTGTGACAATTAGGATAGTAACAGTGTTTGTTAGTGCATTTATTGAAGCTTAATAATGCTATAAAGATCTTAATAAAACCAGTTCAACAGGAAATTAAAAGGTAAAGCTGTAGAATTTGAAATATTTATTTGCACACGTTGTTCAGTATTTGATGTGAAGATTATACATTTATCGTTCCAATTTAATTAGAAGTCAGTTTATGTGAGGTTGCTAAGACGTAGTGCTCGGGCGCAGATGATCTAGGTTTGAATCTCGGCCGGGATTCCCATTATTTTCTATTAACCGAAACTGTTTAATGTACGTGGAGCCAATCAAATCTTTAGTGCCATCAACCAAATGTTTGTTTGGGGCACGCAAATAAGAATAAGAATGTAATTTTGTTACAATACCAAAATATTTCACCACCCCTATATAAATAATTAATTCGGTCGCGCCAAACAAAATTTTTTTATTAAAAAAAAAAAAACGTTTTTCTCTAAGTGGACTTATTTAAGGCAATGGATACAGTCAATTAAACGTACACAGAAATCCAGCAACACCACTTTAAGCGTAGACCGCCGAACGGTGTGCATATTATTAAAAAAACCATCCAACGTGTCTGACTTGAGGTCAGCATTAAAGAAACTTTACGCGTCTGCATACGTTTTTCAGCCCCTCCATTTCTCTCTAGATCATGTTTTTGTGATAGTGAAAATGGCTCAAATGGGTGTTTTCACAATCGTTTTTAGGTATGAAAATTCCGATACAAAACAATAAAAATAAAAAAAAATAAAAAAGAATAGGGATGTGCATCAAACCTTTATTTTTATTATTATATCATAAAATGGTAGTCTCCACTGAAAGTATCATAGAGGCGTATACTCGATGGCAAGACTGCACGCCAGTGCAGTGCTTTGCGCCTAAAGGCGATGAGAGAGTTGGTGCACATGTCACAGTCGCCCCTAGCGCTCCCACGCTTTTAGGCCTCATGCGTGCAAAATTCCTTAAACCAGGCGGCCACCTTAAAGATGAAAGTTGGGACCTGCTCAGGACGACCGCCGGCTCGCCAGATACCAGAGAACTGCGAGAAAAATGATTTCCCCACGGCCTTGGTTTCCCTCTCTCGTACCTCGACAACAACCTCTGCCAGTCGTCACAAAAGGCCGTGCGGGTGATACAGGGGCATGGGACGTCGCGGGGGAGTCGACGAACAAGGCAGGAGCGCAAGGGTTTGCAGATGGGGCGGAAGGGAGCGGACTCATCAGGAGGCGCGCTTTTGCTTCGCGTGACAAAGCGACACCTACAATATTTCACTTTCAGAATCCAACAAGCCAGCCACAACTCCCTCTCGGTAACACCGAATGGCACAGAGAGAGAGAGAGAGAGAGAGAGAGAGAGAGAGAGAGAGAGAGAAATAGGGACCAAATGTAACTAGGAAAATAAACAGTTTTGTACGCAGACAACCTTCAAGAATATCTTCCTTCGCATTTTTATTCAAATGTTTCTCCGCTGAGATGCAATAATTTTGAATATGCCTTCCGTCTTCCAAATTTGTAGCGTCTGAGGTCGATCTAAATCGTAATTCAACAGCTTTAAAAACTAATTAAACGTATTTATAGAACAAAATTTAAAAAGCAAAATAGACAAGAATGATAAAAATATTCCCATTAAATGCCATTCTATGAAGATATCCTTATGAAATTATGTATATCCGTTATAAACATTTACGAAATTTCTTCAAATGAAGGCCTCCGTAGGAGCAAATACTTCCTTATTTCAGGACATAACCAACTATTGAGAAATGAATATTTTACATTAAGGATCTGCCAGCAAACATGAACACATTTGTTTGTCTATCCATTGTCTTCCCCATTTAGATCACATGTCAACAAGGTTGGGAGAGACACGACGATATGTCACCTGTCGCATCGGATGAGGAACTGAGACATTACGCGAATCTGCCTGCCTTATACACTTGCGCAACCCGATTGTCACATGACCAACAGTCAATTACGAGCAAGCATTGTGGTGTAAAATAACTTACTGAATTGATAGCTACGACGGTCAGGAGATGAAAAGATCAGTCACCTGCCGCATCAGACGTAGAACTGTGAAGTTGGATGACTCTGCCAACCTTATATGCCTGCTGAGTCCGAGGTGTCATGTGACTAACAGCCATACGTGAGCGAGCAGTGTAGCTTAAAATAACCAACCATAATGATAGCAACGAAGGCCAGGAAAGGGAAGACGATCTTGCATCAGATGAACTACGAAACTGGGCAACTCTAATTGCTTTACATATCCATACAACTTGAGATGTCACAAGCAAGCAATGTGACATCATAATTTTTTTTTTCCATCAGCGCACTTACGCTAGAAATGATGGAAACTGTATCAGTCGGGATAATATTAGAACTGAAAGGCGTGAGTGTGTATGCATGCATGNTACGCTAGAAATGATGGAAACTGTATCAGTCGGGATAATATTAGAACTGAAAGGCGTGAGTGTGTATGCATGCATGTTCGCATGGTCATGTTATACTGGACAGACATCACATAGACGAGGATCTGGCCTTCGATACCCTGGATGCCAGCTCCCTACTGCTGCTTGTGCCCATATAAAGAGTGAGTGAGAGAGAGAGAGAGAGAGAGAGAGAGAGAGAGAGAGAGAGAGAAGACTCACAATTGAAATAATAAGTTTTGGAANAGAGAGAGAGAGAGAGAGAGAGAGAGAGAGAGAGAGAGAGAGAGAGAGAGAAGACTCACAATTGAAATAATAAGTTTTGGAAAAGACATCAGTATATTTTCCCCTTCATAAAACATGATAAACTCTCAAATGTATACCTATATTATTAACATTTACTTGTAATGGGGAAAAAAGTAAAGCTACTCGAATCTCGCTTGTACCTAAACAAACATATGGCAAGATATCATGAAATAATGGGGTAAGAGAAATAAACTTCATAATTCATGTACTTTCTCAGTGTGCATATACACCGAAGTGCCAATCTTAAAGCATTTGCATATGACTCTTTATCTCCCCTCTAGATTAAAAATAATAATCGACAATGTTTCTTTTATGGGGCAATGGTTGCTAGTGCCATTTCGTTGCCTATGGCGTAATTGCATCGAAATTATTTTTCAGGTGCTAATAAGTGCAGATCTGAAACTCAAAAAAAAAAAAAGTTTCCGATTGAGCCTATAATGTTTTTATTTTATTTTCTTGTGCTGTCCTTTTAGGTATTTAATGTTGGACATGTATGTCTTGGCAGATGGGTATTTGGGAACCATACTATGCTTGCAGCATGACTCGAGGCAGTAAGATGGTCGGTTTTAAGTTAATTATAAAAACCCTACGAATTATCGTTATGAATTTAGAAAGATATCTCAATGTATTAAAATTGTTAAAATAAAATATACAGATATGATGGTAAACTGACATGAATTGTGAAGCTGAAAGAAATATATTGAGAAGGAGAGAGAGAGGGGGAGAAATAGTCCTGCATGGTTTCGCAAAAGTCTATTCACATACGAATTTTAAAAATAGCTTAATTTCTAATTTGTTAAAAAAAAATAATTTGTCAATTACATAAAGTTTTTAAAATAAAAAATTTACTTAATAAAACCGATAATTAAAGTTAGCAAGAAATTTACACCATGTACTTTTTATGCGTAGGTGCTCTGCCAGGTGAAATTTTTTTTTAAATAGGATAATAAATACAGATATTTGATTTGACATACCGTATGCCTATAAAAATAATATAGTTTCTAGGAACATACATATATGCTTGAAGGTTTCTTGGATGTAACCGCTAAGCTCCTTCGGGTAGGCCAGCAATCCCGAGTCAAGACGAAGCCCCCCCCCCC
>NQII01000288.1:1088179-1100023 GCA_002778355.1 Clitarchus hookeri | reverse complement strand
CTCAAGCCGCACAAGCCGCACACTCCCATTTAAAATACATTGCCCCAGCTTCGGCATATATACGGTACTATCACCATTATGCATACAGTAATCTCAAAGCATCTATCATAGAGAGGTTCAACAGGAATCTCCAGGGGAATCCCGATGATGTGAAGGACGACACCTTGGTTAGAACCACGCACTCCAAACCAATCAGAATGCACTCACAAAACCCTTAAGCCAAGTTCGGTGACCTAGTATGCACCTCCAAACAAAATAGTACGTATCTTATAAAAATGGTTCACATCAGTTTGGAAGCCCGAGACTATTTTGCGTATGATGTATACGATACTTTGCTCCAAGGACCTACTATCGCGAATATCTGAACAATGTAGCTTTCTGTACCTTTCCCAGTGGCTTCTTATGTTGGTGTGCATGGATTGCCAAATCTAGTCCACCCTATTCATGTGTGCATGTGTTTGGACTCTGGTAACCTGCCTCGCTGTTGTAAGCCTGCCCATGTATACTCAGAAACTCTAGCATCATGTGTGTTAACTTGAATGAGGTTGTTGATCTTAAAAACCAGGTATCTCTTGATAAGTTGACAGGTCTAAGCCTGCTCGCAAGCTCAATTGGCCGCACAATGCTAGACAGTTTTATTTTGGAAATAGTCATTATTTAAGTATTTTTTTAAATAAAATTTTTGTACACATGGAATATTTTTCCAACTTTTCCATACTTTTTGATAATATGTATTCATTTTCACACTACTTTTCTTTTACTCATTGGCATTTATTTCATCATAGTATTAAATACAATCATTTGATATTATTTCGTGTGTTGGGTTACACGACTAATAATAAACACGATAAATATTATCACATACATATTCATTTCTAAGTTATTGTTCCCTCATGTTACATAACAGAAAATAAAAAAACAAGAATCCCTGGAAGTGGTTTAAATTATAGTGTTTTTTATTAAACAAAATTGAAGTAATGCACATTTTATGGCTAAAGTAATAAAACCAGGAAGTTTGATTGGTTTAAGTTGTACTGCATGCCCGATTACAATGTAATTTTTTTTAAAGTTGTTTTTCCTTCAAATTAGTTGATTATAATGTTTTTAAAGAAAAATATTAATTTTAAAAACATTTTATTGAATATTTTAAAATGTATGACTTATTTAAACCTTTGCATTGACACGTGTCTCGATAGCTCAGTCTGTTAGGGCTCATCTCTACCAACAGAAGGTCTGGCAGCTCGGGATCGCTCCTCTTCAGATGATTTGTTAAAATAGATTGCAATAAATGTGTTGATAGAGGCAAAAGTCTCAAGTATGGCAAATTACATTTCGTCTTAAATTCATGGCAGGAAAATTTAATATACACACCAGTGCACGCGACACCTGTGCACTCTAACAGAGAAAATCGGTAAAAAGATGGTTGCTACCAGGACGACAAGAGAAACATGGCGGACACCAGTGGCACACACTGACAGATGAATACAACATGGCGATATACAGCAGACGGTGGAAACAAATGGCAAACGAAAAAAAAAAAAAACACAAAATGGTTGCTGAAAACAGGATAGTGGACAAAGGTCAAGTTCAAGGTCGATACATAGCGACAGCGCATGTGACATCATCCAAGATGGCGAAGAACACCACAGCCAGCAGTTATTGCTTTGGAATCGACTGAACTTATCTACTTACTAATGGTGGCCATCCTAGATGTTATAGATAATTTTAACTCTAATCGTTTACACGACAGTTATGGTATAGAGGTTCCATTTATGTTAACTAATGCAATGAATTTCATGACAGATAGCTTTGGTTGAAACATTAAAAAAAATACCAATCCTGCAATACTTATGCTTGGCCACGTGTGTCTGAATAGAAAGCAACAAATCAGAGCTACCAATAACATTATATGGTTACATCTGATTAAAATACAGAACTATATCACTAAAATCGGTTATCTGAAAGTATGTCCACTCCGAGGAAGAAAACTTACACTTTTTGGACATGAATTCTGTCTAAGAGTGACCCCTTTTAATAATATTAATTTTTATTCACGATTCAAAATTGCCGAAATCTTAGACACAAACACACACATATATATAGACACACACATACGCGTATATATGTGCGTTAATCACGCATGGTAGTGTCGTAACTCACAAAAAATAATACGTTTATTTCATAACTCCTACTGCCACTCCACACTCAGTTATTAACAAAATTAACGCCCGAGGGAGGAAAATAACAACAAAGGTACACAGGATAAAACTCTTTATTCAGCTGTAACTCTTAAAAAAAAAAAATAATATAAGAGGAAAAATATAACTTCGGCTGCTAAAATGGCTCAACATTATACACTGAAGAGCCAATCAGAGTAACGCGATGCGGTCGGGAGCGCCTATATAAGACAACACGCGTCTGGTAAAGTTGCTAGATCGGTTACTGCTGCTACAATGACAGGTTAGCAAGATTTAAGTGAATTTGAACGTGGCGTTATAGTCGGCGCACGAGAGATGGGACATAGCATCTCCGAGGTAGCGATAAAATTGGGATTTTCGCGTACGACCATTTCACGAGTGTACCGTGAATATCGGGAATCCAGTAAAACATCAAATCTTCGACATCGCTGCGGCCGGAAAAAGATCGTGAAAGAACGGGATAAACAACGACTAACGAGAATCATTAAACATGACAGACGTGCAACCCTTTCTCAAATCGGCGCAGATTTCAATGCCTCCTGCATACCTTCAGACATAAGCAGAGTCCACGCCACGTCGTCTTGCGGCACTTCTGCGTGCTCGCGGGGGCCCTACACGATATTAGGCAGGTGTACCAGTTTTTTTTTTTTTNACCAGTTTTTTTTTTGGCCCGTCAGTGTAATTAGCTAGTACTCAAACAATTGAAGTTTCTCATATACTCTTTAACGGCAGTTCACGATTTTACTAGCAGATACGAACAGGATGCACATTGCACCAGAAAAAATTTGATTTAAAACTGTTAATGAACCACTAATATAATTACAAAAGAATTATCTGGCATATTCACATGGACATACGCCATTGCAACACTTTGTTGTAGTCAAACAAAAAAAAAACTTACACAAAAAATAATAAAATAGGAAACGAGCCAGAGTTAGCTCTTGTGATGTATGACGATTTCTTNAAAAAAAAACTTACACAAAAAATAATAAAATAGGAAACGAGCCAGAGTTAGCTCTTGTGATGTATGACGATTTCTTCTCGGAATTATGTGCATGTTAACATATTTGTCGACAACCGCTCGCTGTGGTTCGTTTCTATTCCCTATTTTATTACTGGCTCTCTTCACATATTTTCTTTACATTGAATGTTAGCACGAAGCTCGCATATTTGTGTTTTTCATGTTTATAATTCTCTTAAAATGTGGACACTAACTTTTCACAGGAAAAAAATTTGTCATGGCTGGATTTGCTGCTTTCTAAACGTTTAAAGGAACTCCCAGCTGTAAGCCACTAGTTCAGTTCTATCATGACTCAGTAAATTGGCTATCAAGCTCTGATTTCTTAAGTACGCGTGCAAATGTTTCAACTGTAAACCCAACATAACTCGGACCCTCACTCGCCGTGGTGTCTGGGAGGAATTCTCGGGACATGAGTCGCAACGGAACACAGCATGGAACGCAAATCACAGAATTAAGCAACAGACAGAAATTCGAACCTTTCGCTGCATAGAACGCACGAAACTTCAAATGTGGTGATATTAGCCAGCCGTAAAATTAGTAGTTTTAATTACATTCCACAAAAAAAGTAGGTAGTAGAGGTAAATCTAGTAAGATGTATTTGCACTTTTTTCATGGTCACGGGAAGGTGAGGAAGAAGGGGGTGGGGAGGAAGAAATCGTATTTCAGGAATATTAAATTAGGAAAAAATCCAATGCTGCTTTTGGTGTTGGTGTTTTGCTTGGACTACTTTTGAAGTTAACTTACTTGCACTCGACGACAGCATATGCGAAACTGGAAGGCCAAAATNCACTCGACGACAGCATATGCGAAACTGGAAGGCCAAAATGTATTCTTGAAATACTGGCCAAGTTGCTCGTGAGATTTCAGAAAGTTGAATATTTGGTCTGCTCGTATAACGGTGTGAGAGAGAGAGAGAGATAGAGAGAGAGAGAGCGGGAGAAATGTGATCGTCCGGCGATAATTCGCAGAGGGAATAAAGGTGGAGGTGGTGGAAGAATCGAATTTCGTCGGCTCGTCCAGTCTAGCGGCTCAGGAGTCCGTGAAAAGAATTTCGCAATGAACGCGAACTGCAGAGGACAGACAGACGGAGGCGTCGCTTTTCGGAGCGTTGTCGGATGCCAGGGCAAAGAATGCGTCGAAAACACGAACTCTAACGTATAGTGGGCCGGCCTGGGTTCAACCGCCGGTGGATTCAAGGTCTGTGCGATATCGGCTTTTCATCGTCGATTCGATAAATGGTAACTTTATCAGAGTGGGCGCGACGTATAGCATCTGCAGAGCATTTAAAATCGATTACGATACTGAAGTCGGAAATATCGATGTTGCAGATACTGCCCATACTGATGACGTAAATATCGTTAATTTTATTTTCACAAATATCGACTATGTATCGTTAATTTTATATAGTGAATTCGACTTTTATATGTTGTTCATTTTATATCGCAAATGCCGACATAAATATCGTTTATAATAATATCGCGCACACATAGATTATAAGTCTACAAGAAATACTGATATAGAAAGTAAATAATATCTAAACAATTTATACCGCCGATATCGCCAGCACCGGACTATCTCAACAACGCTCAGAATATAAAATAAAATTAAAATATTCGTGCATATACAAGTTAATTGGCTATTCTAGAAATATTTGTGATGTATTTATGTAACGTACAATTACTTTGTTTCATATTAAAACATAAAATTAAAATCTACCGTCGTCAGAGTTGAGAAAACAGTTATTCGCAATAAATATATTCTCAATTTTTTTTAAATTTGTTTAGCACATCTGTGGTTTTATCACAACTGATGTGAATAATATTTTAAAATACAAACCACGAAGCTTGTTTTANTTGTTTAGCACATCTGTGGTTTTATCACAACTGATGTGAATAATATTTTAAAATACAAACCACGAAGCTTGTTTTAAATAGTTGATTATCTCAGTAATTTCTGCTTCTTGTGTTATAGTTAATCACTGATTACTGCCTAACAACCCACCTGTTACCTTAACCATATATCAGAAAATCGAATATGAGGCTAACCAGCATTCTAAGATTTAATCAGAAAATAATGGGAATAAAAGCAGACCTTGAGAAACCGGATCTCAGATGTGCATAAACACTCGTCCCGGATTCCAGAAACACTTTTCAATAATAAAGTCGAAACACAAATTGTACATACCAAAAATTTGAAACTGAAAGGCATAACAATTTTTGTTTTCAGTTTATAAGACTACTTACAGGTTCAGTTCAATTGTTGAGCGATTTTTAAAATCTGTATCCCTGCAGAGAATCAAACCCACGCCGAACAAAGAGGGCTCGAACATTAATTTTCTTTCGTATAAGCCTTGTGTTGAATATACATATCGAGATTGATGTACTGTTTAAACGCGATGCCTGATAATTCACGTTGACCATACAATCTTCTAAACTTAACCAGCCACTCACAACAATTCCGCAACAATCAAGTAAAATTTCGTCGCTTTCTCTGTATTCATACACTTTCATCCCCCATTTATCGCTTCAACATTATAATTAGCTAGTACTTAAACTCTTATCAATAATGGCAAGAAAGAAACTGTGACGTCACCCAACCGCCATCTTGGATGTAGGTGAACCCAACCTTAACCCATGACCTTGACCCTGTGCCCGTGACATTGAAAGACTTTGAACCCAAAAAATGCGTAAAAATCCCCAAAAATATAAAAACTTTAAAAATTTATAAAAATGCTAATAATTTATTTAAAATGTATTATAAAAATTGTTTAAATTTATTATTACAAAATTTACATTTCCGGAGGTCCCACCATGACCGACACTCGTAAATATTTTATTGGTTATTTAATCGGTAAATTACTCGTATTCGCTCGACCCCAACCACACCATGCCATATCTAGTGTCAATTTATTTTTAGTATCACCCACTAGAGCGCACTGGTAACATTTCAACCACCAGAGATATATTGCTATCGACAAGAGTGCTATCGACCTGTACCGAATGGTGACAAGGTCATGTAAATCGTCATATTTAATTGTTTTGATTTATTACTAAATGCAAGTAATATAAATACATTTTTTTTATATAAAGTGTTTTTTATAAAATAAATAAAACAAGACATATTTTTTACACAACATTTATTGTACACATAATGAAATATACTTAATCTTCAAAAAAATTTATTAATCATCTTCGAACTAAGTCCAAATTACATGTTATTTTAATCTGCAGATCTTCAATTATGATTTTTGAGNACAAGGTCATGTAAATCGTCATATTTAATTGTTTTGATTTATTACTAAATGCAAGTAATATAAATACATTTTTTTTTATATAAAGTGTTTTTTATAAAATAAATAAAACAAGACATATTTTTTACACAACATTTATTGTACACATAATGAAATATACTTAATCTTCAAAAAATNTTTTACACAACATTTATTGTACACATAATGAAATATACTTAATCTTCAAAAAATTTTATTAATCATCTTCGAACTAAGTCCAAATTACATGTTATTTTAATGTGCAGATCTTCAATTATGATTTTTGAGTATCTCGTAGAAGACTGAGCAATTCATGTACGGCGGTAAGCAGCAGTGCTCTACGAAGGGCCACACAAATCACAGGGTCTCTACGAAGACCTTCGACACAAGCAGCAGTACTTGTCTCCGATTCACCATTCATCACATTATCATTGCAGTGTAGACTTGAATCATTTTTGATCGATCGCTCTACGACGCTAGTACCAACATCCTGCTCATCGATACTAGGTCTGTCAATAGCAGAACCGGCCTAAGCAGCCTTGCGAGTACACATTGCTGGACGTCAACGGGTGGGTGCAGGTTCATCCCTGGAACCGGGGGCAGAATCATCCGTGATGGGTAGTGAAACGAGTGCCTGGCGTCGGTGACGCACTCGGCGGCGTCTGGTCGTCTAACTGGCGGCATCCTTCTTGTACCCAGATTATTGGGAGTGGACCGATGATTCGTGCCCCGCCTGGAGCGAATCCAAGTCACAGTCTGGTGCGTGGATGCTAGCATAAGTCTGTGCCGAGGTGATGATTTTGTCTACGGTGCAGGGAAGCTGCATCTGCGGCGTCATGTGGATCACGACGCAGGCCGATGCTCCCGGAAAGTCCAATTGAAACTGCGTTGGTTCGTAGACGATTGGAAAATGTGCGAATCGCTAGTGCTGCATGCCGCTACCATCGAAAGTCTCGGTGTAGGTGTGCATATACCCATCTTCTGCGATGAAACCATACTCCATACTACAGTAGTTTGGCTTGGTGCTTGCATAAATGTTCGTAGGACATAATAAGAGTCATGTTGACGATCTGACCTCTAGGCATCGAATAAACGAGCTCATTGATTTTCCCCACTTATATACACTGAAGAGCCAAAAAAACTGGTATATGCATGCGTATGCTAATAACAAAGGTATGGAGNATCTTCTGCGATGAAACTATACTCCATACTACAGTAGTTTGGCTTGGTGCTTGCATAAATGTTCGTAGGACATAATAGAGTCATGTTGACGATCTTACCTCTAGGCATCGAATAAACGAGCTCATTGATTTTCCCCACTTATATACACTGAAGAGCCAAAAAAACTGGTATATGCATGCGTATGTTAATAACAGAGGCATGGAGCCAATCAGAGTAACGCGGTGCGGTCGGCAGCGCCTATATAAGTCAACAAGCGTCTGGCAAAGTTGCTAGATCGGTTACTGCTGCTACAATGACAGGTTATCAAGATTTAAGTAAGTTTGAACGTGGTGTTATAGTCGGCGCACGAGAGATGGGACATACTCGTAGCATCTCCGAGGTAGCGATAAAATTTGGATTTTCGCGTACGACCATTTCAGGAGTGTACCGTGANGCTACAATGACAGGTTATCAAGATTTAAGTGAGTTTGAACGTGGTGTTATAGTCGGCGCACGAGAGATGGGACATACTCGTAGCATCTCCGAGGTAGCGATAAAATTTGGATTTTCGCGTACGACCATTTCAGGAGTGTACCGTGTATATCGGTAATCCGGTAAAACATCTAATTTTCGACATCGCTGCGGCCGGAAAAAGATCGCGAACGAACGGGACAAATGACGACTGACGAGAATCATTAAACGTGACAGACGTGCAACCCTTTCTCAAATTGGCGCAGATGTCAATGCCTCCTGCATACCTTCAGACATTAGCCGAGTCCATGCCACGTCGTCTTGCGGCACTTCTGCGTGCTCGCGGGGGCCCTACACGATATTAGGAATGTGTACCAGTTTTTTTTTGGCTCTTCAGTGTATAATACGGATGTCGTTTAGGTGTGCCACCATACGAAAAAATAAATTCTCTCTCATTTCGAGAAGATCGGGTTATTTCGTGTCTAGTCTTAGGCAGTCGA
This sequence comes from Clitarchus hookeri, assembly GCA_002778355.1. Lineage (NCBI taxonomy): Eukaryota > Metazoa > Arthropoda > Insecta > Phasmatodea > Phasmatidae > Clitarchus > Clitarchus hookeri. The sequence goes on along the minus strand of NQII01000288.1, from coordinate 1,091,404 downwards.
TTCCTTGTCCAAGTACAAGGCACACCATTTGAGCAGCAGTTCCACGTTCTTCAGTGTGGAGAACCAGGCAGGTTCTGACCTGTCGCAGACAAAACGATGCAAATCGCCATAAAATTTAGTCAGTTTGCGCAGCGAAGGACATCCATACTCGGCCTGCACATCGGTAATTTCCACTTCTAATTTACACAAGTCGTTAAGACTTTTTTTTCTGCTCAGGTCCTGCTATGTAAATCGGGGCCTTGGGATACTGCATCAGCAAGTCTCGCAGCATGTTAGTATGGAATCTTGCCTTCGTCCCACCCCAGTCCATGGTAGTACTTGGTTAGTGAGGTGTTCGTTTTCTTGCTCTTCTCGTACAACAGTTTCCACAAATAAAGGGGGCGGAAGGAGCATGTGTATGTGTTTTGCCATCGTCGTCATAGGACACTGCGATCTCCTTGAGCATGAAGCAATTCTGACTCTGGAAACCCTACAGATTACAGTACTTCTTGAAGCTGAAGATGCTCGAAGACGAATAAACAGTTCTAGTGTGTGAACTGTTATATTTATATATTCTCAGCTGCGCTCACAACAGTATTTTGACAGTATTTTCTAGGTAATTGTACGATACAAGCCAGCCGTGAAGTCTATCACATTGGAGGTAATTCGCTCGTCCTGTTTACTCACAACGAATACCATGAGTGGAGCCAAACTCTTGAAAATACCAGGGCTCAGTATCGTGGATTGGAGGCATCCATAATATGCATTTTGGAATTGAGCGTACATCTGATATGCCAGCAGGTACTGCCCATTTTAAAAGTTCATGTTCATGACAACTTATGAATACCTGTCACTATTAAAAAAATATTTTCACATTTCCTATTTGACATGTATCGAACTGCAAACGACTAACTCTCACATTATGCTGTCTTCCGGTCTGTAGCACAACGGTCATGCACCTCGGTTTTTCAGAAGCAATGCTGGACTTCACCATACAGTTGATGTGCTTGCTTGCTGGCAATCTATAGTATGTCTCGAGACTTCATGACCTGAAAGCCACATCGATGTTTTTGCCATATTCCACATTCTTCAACAATTGTATGTGTTCTGCAGTGCTTAACTGCACATGAGGCAGCATCCATTCGATAGACTGTAGTTTCAGTTCCAATGACTCCAGGTTTTCACCCATACCCACGATGTTGTCTGCATGCATATTAGTTAGAAACAGCGCCAGTTCCTGCTTCGAAGTATAGATAATGCGTTTGTAGTTTTCGGCAAATCCCAAATAGCATGGAGAGCAGGAAGCACACTTCGAACTTGCCTACAGAGTATATAGAAACACTGTAGTCATCTTCGATTCCCCAGCTTCCCATCTTGGCCGCAGACAGCTCATTCGGCATGAGCGAAAGGTAAATTTTATCGTTGAGGTTATGCCCACATCTCGCGACTGGTCCATCTCGACACCATTTAGAAAATATGTGATGCGGTCGATCATGTGAAGAATTCAATTGCTCGTTATTTTCGTCGATGCCGGGTTGGACCCATCTTCTTTCGTTAGAGTCTCCCTAATTGGTAGGAAAGACTAGCAAGGAAGATAGTAGATATCTTGGTGTTGGACCACAATCCGAACTTCCGATGGTAGTGTGTATGGTCCGATCAGGAAAAGCTGATATGCATGAAGTTCCACCTCTGTTATGCTGTCTTCAAAAACAGCCGGCTCTTCCATGTTTAAGTAATCTTCCATGGCGATTGACTTTGAAGCCACGACTGCAGAAGAAAATTTCGCTAGCATGTGTTAACTCCTTGGAGATCTGCAACATACTAATTGCAGGTAATGCAAGGCACTTTGTTTTATTGGTTCTGGTTGCCGTAAATATGATCCCTAACTTCTCAAATGCAGGCGTAGGGTGATTTCTTCGTTTCGAAAGTTTATCAACTCTCAATGTTGGCCGACGACTGTCACGGCCACCTCGTGTGCTCTCTTCGCGACGACCAGAACGTAAATGATGGTTCGGAGTTCTACGACCAGTTTAAAACCTGAAGGGACCATTGGCGAAAACTCGTGCAGCGTATTGCTCAGACTACCATTGAGGCATGTAACACTCGCTAAATTGTAGTTATCGAAATGGTATCTTCAAACACAATTACATCATAAAACCGGTCATCTAGATCTTGAAATGCGAATTTTTCAACGTCTGGATAAAAGATTCTTAGAGGGAAACATTACAAAGTATAATCCCGCGAATGCACTGCGTGCAAAGCGAATGTCGCCGTTTTACTGCAATTAGCAGTGTGGGACGTCCTCATTGTGACTCAAATGGGGTAGCTCCGCAAGCCGTCGAGGAGGATGTTGCACCGCGAGGGGAACACGACGATGCTAAAAGCAAGGAGCTTAGCAGACACTTTGAAGTGGGGATTAAACCCGGATCCCAAAGCTCCCCTTCGAATCAATATCCAGCTTGGTGGCGACGAGGATGTAGGCAAGGGTGACGACGAGGGGCGCCCAACAGCAAAAGAGATAACCCTGCGGAGTTACCTGGGCACGAGGGGCTCGGTTGCCGAGATACAACTGCCCGAGGGGGCTTAAAACACGGAAACACGAGCTTCCCCGCTTGTGCAGTGAAGTTCCTGAGGGCTGGATCATGCCGCAGCCGTTCGTGAACCTCCAGCGGGGCCACGGCTGTCGTGTGGCTAGAGCAGCGACCTAACACCACGGCGACCCGAGTCCGCTCCCGATGGGGGCGCACCGGGATTTTCCCTTGTGGGAAACGTCGCGGACATTGCCGTTGACCGGGCGAGTTTTCTCGGGGTAGTCCCATTTCCCCCACCCTTGCAATCCATCGCTGTTCCGTGAGGGGTATAATATACGAGCGTTAATAACGCGGCGGGTTACGAGCTGCAACGTAACCCATGCGGTAAAATGCTGAGAACTAAATGTACTGTTTAAACGTGTTGATGGCAGCGTTGATAGCGGGAATGGAACGCAGCATGTCGTGTTAAACCAGAGTGTTTTCAAGTCGACCGGTTCCATACTGTGCGTGCAAAGTGTCCCCCAGTCGTTCATAATATTTGATGTTCATAAATTTACCTTTAAAACTGGAAAACAGCTGATCAAAACTTCTTAGTGACATACGGTAGCGTGAAATAAATTCCTGCTTATATTTCCGGCGATCGCCGAATTTTAAATGGAATTCTGTTAGATAATATTGAATTCACGTATCAACGACGATAAATCCCCCCCCCCCC
>NQII01000288.1:1064858-1088169 GCA_002778355.1 Clitarchus hookeri | reverse complement strand
TCACGCCTAAAGGACCGACCAATGTAAATTTAACACAGTGCATAAAGGCCACATAACTCTTTGTGACGTCCATTTCGCTACTGTCTGATACACTTTGAATAGGATTTTGCGTGTCGCGAATAAACCACAGTTTCTTGTCAGCCCGTCTATTTTAATGTCTCGGTAGGAAACCAGCTGCGTGCCGCCCGCCGAGTTTTCAAAGCTCGTATATCATAGCTAGAGCTACGAGTATTTCGCCCGTATTGCTTTGACAGCAGGCTAGGCTTCACAGCCCTCTGCACACTCGAGACACTACCGTTTGCTCATTGGTTGATCCGAAAAATTGAGGCCTTTGTACAGGGCGGTTTGAGGGCACTACCTACCGGCTGGCGGCTTTGAAATTTTAATAGTACATACCATGTTTAGGAAATTTCGCCTCAGAGTGTTAATTTTAGAGAGAGGTATTTCAAACAGACTGTAGTCTTCACGAATTTTTAGGAGAAAATCCCTACGAGCGTATACCAGGCTATACTTGTTACGGAAATATATCCGCTGTAGGATGTGAGGTCAAGGTGAAGGTCTCCCAGATCTAACATGTTAGTCGGAGACATCAGTGCTACCTAGGTATTGAATATGTAAACAAATGACAAACGATAAAACCAATAAGGCGGGTGGAGTGCTTTCGACAAAATGAGCAAAAGGTGAAGGTATGGGTGTGAGAATGTTAATACAATCTGATTGATTGGGAGTGGGTCAGTCGTCTGCTGGACGTTGTACTGTGGAGGACTTTCGTAAATGTAAGATTAAAATTTTTTTAAAAATAATTTTTAATAATATTTTTTATTAATTTTTATAATTTTTTTGTAATTTTCATGTTGATTTTTTATGAATATTTTATAAATTTTAAGAAATCTTTGGGTGTTTTGACGATTTTTTCGGTTCAAGGCCAAAAATCATTCAAGGTCAAAGCGTCAAGGTCAAATTTCACCGGGCAAAGGTTACCGAAATTCAACATAGCGGTTGGGTGAGATAATAACATGGCGACTTGTTGGCGCCTCGGCTCCTTTCCCGAGTCCCCTCTATGCCCAAACATTCAAAAAAAATTTTTTTTATTATTCTTTAAAGAAATCTTTAAATTTTTTAAATAAATTTTAATAAATTTTCAAAACATATTTTTATAAATCTTTGGGATTTTTTTTTAATTTTGTCGGGGGTTTCAAGGTTAAAAGTCACCGGGTCAAGGTCGAAGATCAAGATCAAGGTCACCGACAACCAACATGTCAGACAATATGGCCGCCGGAGGACCGGAATGACAGAGCATGAACAGCTCTGGCTCTCTGGTCTCTCCCGTACCCTTGCCTCAAAACATACATAATCATTCTACTGTCATACATGGGGTGATTTTTCAAAGGTTCAATTCGAAAAGTGAGAAGAAACCGCGAATAGAGTAGATACTCTGGGCTCTAATCACAGTCCTTGTAGTGTCTCGCCCCGCACCACCCTTCAGGAGCGACGGGTGGGTTCAGGTTCCACCCGTCACTCGCTGGGTGCTACCACAGACTACATCAAGTACACAGGTCACACGGGCCGCGGTGGCTGAGAGGTTGCCCTGCTCGTCTCCCACCAAGGCGAACCGGGTTCAATTCCCAGCCGAGACACTCCCGGATTTTCGTATGTGGGTTTCATTCCGGACGATACCGCTGGTCAGCGGGTTTTTTTCGTGGATCACCCGTTTCCCCCGTCCTTTCAATTCCGGCGTTGCTCCATACTCACCTCAATCACCCTCATCGGCTCTCAAAACCTCGCTGTTAAGAGCCGCCCCAGNGTACCCTTGCCTCAAAACATACATAATCATTCTACTGTCATACATGGGGTGATTTTTCAAAGGTTCAATTCGAAAAGTGAGAAGAAATCGCGAATAGAGTAGATACTCTGGGCTCTAATCACAGTCCTTGTAGTGTCTCGCCCCGCACCTCCCTTCAGGAGCGACGCGTGGGTTCAGGTTCCACCCGTCACTCGCTGGGTGCTACCACAGACTACATCAAGTACACAGGTCACACGGGCCGCGGTGGCTGAGAGGTTGCCCTGCTCGTCTCCCACCAAGGCGAACCGGGTTCAATTCCCAGCCGAGACACTCCCGGATTTTCGTATGTGGGTTTCGTTCCGGACGATACCGCTGGTCAGCGGGTTTTTTTCGTGGATCACCCGTTTCCCCCGTCCTTTCAATTCCGGCGTTGCTCCATACTCACCTCAATCACCCTCATCGGCTCTCAAAACCTCGCTGTTAAGAGCCGCCCCAGATTTCTTCACTCTTCACTCGCAGTCAAGTATACAAAGACGAAGTGGCGTGTAGGTTCATTCGTTGTGGGCGTACGCGTTCTCTGATTGGCTGCGCGAGGCTCGGGGTATGGGCCTTGCGCCTGACTGACTGCTGCATGCTGCGAAAGGTTTCGCATTGCCTGGGCTGCCAACTTGCGAGTCGGTTGCCAGGCGGTGATTGGCGGACTGCGTTCTACAACATTTTGCTGGTGAGCGACGCCATTTTGCTAGTGTGTGAGGCTGGAGTTCGTGGTATAGTCTATTCACGGATTCTTTGCACTTTTTGAATCAAACCTTTGAAAAATCACCCCATTCATGACGTATTTGGTTGTTTTTTTATAGTATGCAATGTATCACAAGCGTTTTATTCTCTGTTAATATAAAATTACCTTATTTTTGTTAAACTGAACTTTTTCTTATATTCACCTATATTTACAATATTTAATTTATAGCTAATATGAATATATAGAATAAGAAATGTATCTGTTGGTAACACCTGATAATAAACAGTTCTCATGCAAAATGTTTTTAAGCTGAGTGCGCACGAATGCGGTGCGTTGGCCCTTTAGTGTGATTTTTTAGAGTAGGTTAAGCTTTGTTTGCGTGACGGGGAGGAATAGCCTGGAAGTAGAACTTTTGAAATCAACCTTTGAAAAATGCCACTGCCCCTATCTGCGTTTATTTTAACGGGTACACTGACCGGCATGTGTCTAGTAAAGTTGGAAACGACAGAGAAAAAGTAGATCAATGTTTCAAAGTTGGATTATGTGTTAGGTAAAAGTTTGTGAAAATCGGGATTATTTCTTTTTCTTTCTTTTTTTTTTGTGCACATAAGTATAAAAATTAGCATATTTGCAAAAAAAAATATTTACTTTTTAAAAATACGTTTACAGTTTTACCTGGTCAACGCATGAATAAAGTGAGCAGGCCCATATCAATGTTAATTTTACATGTCTCGGAAGAATACACAATGTGCATGCAAGTAGATCTTACGCAGGACTTTCGAAACAGCTCAGTTTGCCGTAAACAGCATACACACCTATGTATTCTTAAGTACTCCGCGGTGCAGGGGAGGACTGGATGTGTAGGGTCTCAGTTGGAAACATTTTGGTGGATCCAGACTTAAGTATCGTATTGGAAGGAAAAATAGGGTGGAAGAGAAGCTGCCATGAGGTCTGAGGACATGGAATATCTGCGGAAAAACTTTCGAATTTATACCTCAATAGTGGCTTTGGAAGATTACCCCAGGAAATTTATAAGTGAGGTATTGGTTCAACAATCCTACTCATAAATGTACTTTCCTTTTTTGCATGTCTCTTGTTCCACGTATCTTAACTCCACTCAAACTAAAGAGACTATGGACCGCATTCGTGCGCACTCAGTTAATATTTTGCATGAGAACTATTTCTTACTAGGAATTACTAACACACCCATATTCTCTCTGTTGTTATTCATATTAATTATAAATGAAATACTATAATTTACAGATAAATTACAAGTAGAAGATCAATTTAACCACAGATAATATGATTTTGTGTTAACAGACGTTTAAAAAGCTTGTGATAAATGGCACATTTAGGAAATAACGGAACGCGTCATATGCGGGGTATTTTTTCGAAGTTTGTTTCAAAAAGTGTAAAAAAACCTTTAATAGACTATAACACACACACGACGACCAGAAAAAGCATACAACCTGTTAAGTATATACATAAAAGATTACTTTAATCAGCAGGAGTTTTACGGGCAGATTACCACATACTGAAGAGAGTACGTTTAAATCTTTGAATGGAACGGAAAGCTCGCGATGACACTTCGTCGGTAGCGAAGAGTTAACCGTGGCTCAGTGCACGCGGACAGATGCCGTCTACTCTACAGCGCATTCAAGCATGATACTAGTCATCAGATGTGATTAGCTGATGAGAGGATCACCCCTCCCCTTTTCCAGCCACTTTCTCAGGATCCATTTCCTTCTGCGATTTTCCAAAATCTGTACACTTCACCGAGTTCCTCCGCATTACTTCTCTGTCAACCTTATCTGATCAACAAAGCTCCCTAACTAGGCCACACGTCTAATTCATTTCAAATAATATTAAGTGCATAATTTGACAGCACGGACTTTTGAGGCCTAGCCTTAATTGGTGGAATATAAAGGAAATATTTTACTTACTTTTTAAGAACAATTTGTTCCAGATCACAAACGGACCAGTGAAAAAAAATATGTCCACGAAGAATACAGAAAAATACTGAAATACGACAGATAATACGAACACGCAAGCACGGGCCAATTTAAGGTAGTTAGTACGTCTTGAATTAATTTGTATCTATTGGTAACTAATAAAGAAATTATTTAACACTAAAAATCAAAGCTTACTACGGATCACAGCACAACTCAAGAAACTCAAATCGGTATGGAATAACTTCCATCCGTATTTAATCACTCAAAAAAAAATTAATTAATGCTGATAATTGTGTCAGAAATGACAACCATACTGGAAGCAAAACACGGTGAACTTCAAAATAACAAGAGACACCTTACATCATGGCATGCCCATATATATATATAATATATATATATATAATATATATATATATATATATAATATATATATAACACATGGATAAAAAACATTTAAGCTGGTGGGGCAACTAAAACGAAACATACACAAGGTGAGACAGCGAAAAGAGGAGCACCGATGTTTCGAAGATCTGAGAATGGCTGAAGCAGCTTTCACACTCAAATAGAACGGTTATTGAGTCAAAGGATCAATTCATTTTATCCTAGAATACAAAACCCAAGTTAATAAAATTATTGATTTTCAAGTAACTTAACCAGATTTAGAAATTTCGTGACGTTTATGATTTGTACCATTTGAACGCCTCTGTCAGCTTCACTTTTTTTTTGCGAAGGCTAGAAAGCAGAACGTCTTGTTAACGGTTTTTATACCCAAGCTCCGGCGAATTTAATTTTGTTTAATGTTTTATATCTTTAAATTTTATTTTTATTACTGAATAAGCGAAAATTATAACGACTTCTGTGGTAATATTTCCAGTATTTCTCACAAACTTTAATAAATACCTGGTGTTATTAACCTTCCAGATTGCGTGTTGTTATTTTAATTGTTACAATGAAATACACAGTTTGTATAAATAATTTATTACAAGAATATGCTAAAAATAGCGCACACACATAAACAGTTATTATTTTTTTTATAAAATACCTATTAACTTTAAAGTATTTAAATAGCTAGGATGCGTTTAAATACATTAGCATTTGCTTAGAATAGCAACAGTGCTGGAAATCTGCGTTGTACAATGTGTTTTAATTTTAAATGTAGTTTAAATATTTTTTTTTGTTCATTTAAAACAAAACTTACATCAGGACTGAATTGACGAAGGAGGTTGACAGGTTTTATTTTGGTCTAGGGCAAGTTTCATGCGTTAAATGCGACTGATATTGCCTCAATGGTAACTAAAACATACGCATTATAACGCATGGCATTTACTGAATAATTACGTATTCGTAGTGTAGTTTTATTTTGGGTATATGTTTCCGTTCTTTCATTAGAATATTTTAGATCAGCAGCATTTTGCGAAAAATATATTCAATTAGTAAAAACGTTACCAAGACATTAACAGATTGTGTAGTTTCTTTCTAAATCAATCGCTTACAGTTGACAAATTTTCGATTAGTGACTTAATACATTTTATCAATAATTATATCGTGTGGTGAAATATTCTGTTGTGAGGGGAGCGTTACATCACACATGGCATTTCATTAAGGATAAATGTTTACAAAATTAAATCAATTAAAAAAAAAAAGGTTACTACTCTTCTTTGNCTCTTATTTAATAAAGCACCAAGAAACGCGTATCTCAAAGCATAAACAACACGAATAGTGCCCCGCGTCTATGGTTCTGTCAGCCTATAACCCGATATAGGCAACTTATATGGTAACAATCGTATACTACCGCTCCGGCCCACGTAGTTACGTGATGCCTTTAGTGGTAATACGTGACGAACAAGATAATACAAACAATGTCAATCCAAGCGAAGGAGGAATAAGGTAAATTTAACCAATAATACAAAATTACGTTATGCAACTTTAATGGAGGCACAGGCCGCAAAGCTCACAATTGTAAACAACATCCTTCAATAAACAAAGGCGTACAATCAGTGACAGTGAACACAGTGCGCAGTAACAGGTGCAGTTAATATTGCTTGGATACAACAATCAATTACCCTGTAATTTAATCTCTCTAAAAAAAAAAACTGCGTGCGTAAATTCCACTAATTTGTGTGTGTTACGACAGGCAACTCGGTAAACTGATGTGCGTATGATACCGCCCACCCGACCGAAATGAATTAGCACTAGTTGCGTATACCTGACCAGTATGTCCGCTGCATTCAAAAATAGTTCCGCTTTTGTTTAGAAGGATTCTTGAAGTATTCGAACTAAACAAATGATCTCATAATTCTCATACTCTCGAAATCACATGAACTAAGGTTTGCTACATGAATGACGCTAACCTGTGTACAGTGAAATAAGAGAACAATAGTAATGAAGGCATGCAGAGTAGTAGGAAATAATCGACTCTGGCGCAAAAAAAAAATCAATATTATTTCGAGGCGTCACAATATTCGCACTAAAGATTTGAGCTTGAATCGTAAGTCATACATGTGTAACCCTGCAGAACAGTGAACATTATAGTGCTCAATTATGAATATATAAAATAAGATGCGTATGTCATTTACCCACACTGAGTATTGAGATATGGCACATTCCATGGGAAATTGTTTTAGAATACTAAGCTTCGTTCCCGGNCATTTACCCACACTGAGTATTGAGATATGGCACATTCCATGGGAAATTGTTTTAGAATACTAAGCTTCGTTCCCGGTCATTTCTATGCTATTTTTAGACTTTCTGGCCTCTTCCATTTTACAACCTGCAGGTAATTGATTTTTTTTTCTGCGCCAGAGCCGATTATTTCCTACTATNGGCATTTCTATGCTATTTTTAGACTTTCTGGACTCTTCCATTTTACAACCTGCAGGTAATTGATTTTTTTTTCTGCGCCAGAGCCGATTATTTCCTACTATTCTGCATGCCTTCATTACTATTGTTCCCTTATTTCACTGTACACAGATTAGCGTCATTCATGTAGGAAACCTTAGTTCATATGATTTCAAGAGTATGCGAATTATGAGATCATTTGTTCAGTGCGAATACTTCAAAAATCCTTCTAAAGAAACTTTTAAGATTTTTTTTCCTTGATTAATATGCACTGTCTCTTGCATTTTTGCATTCGTGCAATGCTATTAAAAATAGCTGATATCGTGCTGTTATTTAAAAAAGGCTGTCAAATGTCACTGAAATAGTGAAGCTCGTAATCGGCAAGTTCTCTCCGTTAATTTTAACAACCATGTGAACAACAGGGCAGAGATCATCCAGGAACCCACTTTCACTTCCATTTGGCCTTGAGTTTGTGATCCTACTCTACTCATAACTTAAATTTCCTTCGCCGTCATCACCCAAGAAAATATAAATAGTAAAACATATTAAAAATAAAAATAGTAAAGCCGAAAATAGTGGAAATAACCCGACAAATTTACCTATCCAAACTCCCGCCGAACATCACCTTCTTTCTAATACTTCTCCATCCATCCCGCAAGAAGAAAATCGATATATATATACACATATACACATTAAGATAAATACTAAAACTGTTACTGTGTAAAATGAGAGAGAACGTAATACGACTTGGCAATATTTAAGAGTGATTACTAAAGGAGGTATGCGTCCCTAAAAATCAAGATTCTAAAAGATTTTATTTCAAATTGTTGACAACTACTTAAAATGATTCGACACATTTTTTAACTGTGTTTTCTTGAACTGAGGTCTTGCAACCTGTGAAGTCTGGTGAGTACTTTCAACCATGTTCACTAAGAAAACACGAGATGCCACGTTATTATCAGACAAAATCATGTTGCCCCGGACTGACGTCTCATATTTGATAATGGATTTTAGAATGCCATGTTTAAACTATCAAAAAAATTGGTGGCTAGTAACACACCCACTAGAGCGGTTCTCAAGAAATAAAGCTACAAAAGTTTTAAGTTTGCGGCCGTTTGTCTGCCAGCTACGCAGCGTGTTTTATTAACTTGACAAAAGTTGAAATTACACACCAGATTTTAACACATGTTATTTTCCAATTCAATGCGCATATAATCNTATTATTTTCCAATTCAATGCGCATATAATCGTTGTTGGCGATGTACGCCGCAACAGTGTACACAATTATTGATATAAAAATACGTTTAGGGCTTTTGTGTTACTATCGGTTCAAAGAAACCATGCATGGAGCTTGGGCACTGAGTTTCCGAATACTCTGTATAAACATGTTAGCTAAAAATATTCTAAACGNCCGTTTGTCTGCCAGCTACGCAGCGTGTTTTATTAACTTGACAAAAGTTGAAATTACACACCAGATTTTAACACATGTTATTTTCCAATTCAATGCGCATATAATCGTTGTTGGCGATGTACGCCGCAACAGTGTACACAATTATTGATATAAAAATACGTTTAGGGCTTTTGTGTTACTATCGGTTCAAATAAACCATGCATGGAGCTTGGGCACTGAGTTTCCGAATACTCTGTATAAACATGTTAGCTAAAAATATTCTAAACGNTAAACCATGCATGGAGCTTGGGCACTGAGTTTCCGAATACTCTGTATAAACATGTTAGCTAAAAATATTCTAAACGTGTGAAAGGGTAGGTAGGTATTCTGAAAAACTATATGTAAACAAAACATGTTCGCTACTGTTAGATCATGTGGCTTTGACAGTTGTATTGACAAGTGAGTCAATGCTGGGAAAATACGAGAAGACTAAAATTGAGACTACCTAATTTTTAATCTAAACTGAAGAGCCAATCAGAGTAACGCGATGCGGTCGGCAGCTAGATCGGTTACTGCTGCTACAATCGCAGGCTATCAAGATTTAAGTGAGTTTGAACGTGGTGTTTTAGATGTCGCACGAGAGATGGTACATAGCATCTCCGAGGTAGCGATAACATTTGGATGTTCACGTATGACCACTTCACGCGTGTGCCGTGAATATCGGGAATCCGGTAAAACATCACATTTTCGAATCGCTGCGGCCGGAAAAAGATCGCGAAAGAACGGGACAAACGACCTGACTGCTCTTAGTAATTTGCACTGTCTCGTACAACTCTTTCTCAAATTGGCGCAGATTAGATTTGTGGACTGCAATGCAGGATTCATGGTGTGAATTGCCTCCTGCATACATTCAGACATTAGTCGAGTCAATGCCACGTCATCTTGCGGCACTTCTGCGTGCTCGGGGGCCCTACACGATATTAGGCAGGTGTACCAGTTTTTTTTTTTTTGTTATTTAGTGTATAAGGCTACCGCGAGTATTGAATAGTGATAAAATCCCGCGACTTTTTTATGCCATCACTTAGTGTACTTCCGATAGCGTTATTTTTTGTTCTACTTACCAGATATTTTGAGGAACCTCAAACGGCGACAAGGCCTTGGCGAGGAAACACCAGACATTCAATAATGAGGAAGGAATTGGCCCTGGGCCTGTATCAAGGAACCAGCCCAGCAAATCCCGAGGTGATTTCGTAAAACCCTGGTAAACCTACAAGTACGACGGCTGGACCGGAAATCCGAACGAATGCGGGTCCGGTGTTTCACCACTGGGGGGACCTCGCTCGATATTGAGACGACGATAGTCGAGGTGGTACGGTGGCTCTTCATGCCAGCCGTGTGTTCGACCCAGCGGGACTCAGCCAAGATGACACTTTTGAACGAGAGAGACGTCGTGCTTGCTGAGAATGGGTCTCCTGCGGCTGTCATCCTGAAGGCTGCTACAGAGTATCAACATTTAATTTCCGTAACTTTTCCTGGTTTACCAGATGAAAACTGAGAAATTTCCAGCCTTTTTTTTTAGAATTCATTAAAAAAAATCATGATGAGAGCCCTGTTTTATCAAACACGATTAACAACCAAACATGCAGAACTTACTGTACCTTAAAACAGCCAACAAAATGACGAGTACAATTCCTTACTTGCAAGGTTATTTATATCACAGCACAAATTGTTTGGCACCCAATAATTTCTAAACGAATTTATTGGGCTGCTAATGAGAATGGNTTAGAATTCATTAAAAAAAATCATGATGAGAGCCCTGTTTTATCAAACACGATTAACAACCAAACATGCAGAACTTACTGTACCTTAAAACAGCCAACAAAATGACGAGTACAATTCCTTACTAGCAAGGTTATTTATATCACAGCACAAATTGTTTGGCACCCAATAATTTCTAAACGAATTTATTGGGCTGCTAATGNTGCAAGGTTATTTATATCACAGCACAAATTGTTTGGCACCCAATAATTTCTAAACGAATTTATTGGGCTGCTAATGAGAATGGTTTGGGCGTATGTAAAATCTTTTATAAGCTGTTTACGATAAAGTAAGCACTTCTGAGGCCCTAGTTACTTTTCCTTTCAGCCATTTTTTATCCTTTGACCACCGTTTTAAATAAATATTGCCATACAAGTAATAAACACAGTGTGTATATTCCACCGCACTCGGAAGTTAACGTCTAAGACTAAAATAATATATATTTATTGACTATCATTCCAAGTGAGAGGGCTTTCGAAAGTGCTCACTTTACCTGAACATTTCCAGTTTTTTGTAAAGACCAGAAGCAATTCTGATTCTCTCACCCAGATGAATTCCATGAATTCCGTTTCTGTGTAATAGTGTAATTATGAGTCTTAATTTTGTCGCATGGACAGTTGACTCGAGTCTGCCCATTGCAAGAGTTATCGCTCCGGTGGGTGTTACTTCACTGGCATGGGAAGGAGGTAGAGGGGGGAGGGCACTGCTTCATCATAATTTAAAAAAATAATATTAAATAAATAAAATTAAATCAGTATTTTAAACAATTCAGATATTATTTCATTGCAGTTTTAAAATATTTACAGGATAGTTTCATAGCAATGTGAGGTTTTTTTTGGAAGGGGGCGGTTGTTACTTCCCCTGTAACCCCCCTCCTCTTTCTCTATATTCGACCCTGGCCCACAGGGGTACCTCTTGGCAAGTGTTTCGCATTATTTGTATTTTTCATCTCCGAAGCATCGCTACATTTGCGGTCGCGAAGGAAGAACCGTCTCCCGGGACACGGGGCGTGCCGAGGAAATTCATTAGCCTACCTCAAGCGAGCGGAGGGTCCGGGGACCNTAACGCTCGGGATGACACCGAGAAAACCACAATCTCCTGACTACCTGTCGAGTTTTTTTTTAGTTATTATTTACGGTGCCCATGTCGGTAATTCCTTCTTCCTTCTTAGTAGGGACTGCCGAATTTGGCGAAAATATTTCATGACCAGTTGTGTTTCCAAACACTTATAGCTCAGATCCAGTTTCTTGATTGGATGATATACGTTTTGCGCGTCTTAGGTGTCAGCTCGCGAATCACAGACGCACGTTACAGGAGTAACATAATTTTGATTGCCCATCCAACTAAGAAAATGTTTTCTCACAAAGACACGCAGCCAAAAAGCAAAAGAAAACGGCTTATGAATCCGAAGTGTACTGAAATTTTACATTCGCGGAAGTATTTTCGCGAAATTCGGGTGTCCCTGCTTCTTTTGTCACAGGCTTCGCTAATCTACCAAAGTCAATAGATTCTTGAGTTGACTGGCGCCCCGAGCGTAGACAGCCTCGCACCACAGCGTCCACTAACTTATTTAATGTACCACGTAAGTATACTCAGGGAGGTAGTCGTCGACCCAATCGTGGCCATGAATGCCCAATCCCTCTCTGCCACGATGTACGCCTTCTTGCATGACTTCGCTTCCTTGCAGGCGTATGGGGGCTCAGCACTGAAACGCACTTACGTCGCGTCCCTACCTCGGACGCACATTTAACAGGGGCCGCGGTGGTGTAGTAGCCAGAGTTTTTTTTTTCGTGGCCAGTCAAAAGCCAGACACGAAATATTTGTCTTTTCACCCCCACGACTATCGGGGTAATGCAAGGGTGTAAGTATTTCCTTTATCTTATCATTGTGTTTTCTACCTTATAACTTTCCTGCCTTTGGCTCTCTCGGGCAACGTAACTTCAACTTTTTGTTTTACTTACTTTGCAGGCTATCACCTTTTGATTGATTATTGTTTTACATGATTACAAAATATATTTCATTTTTACTGCCAAGTTACCCTAACGGCGAGTGTGGAGCGGTTCATCCTGCCAACCACTCTGACTGCCCTAGCAAAACTTGGTGGTTATTCTCTATATTCTAATGTATATATTTCTACTCAACTTTTCTTAGCCATTGCATAACAGATCTACAATATATTAACTGTATCCATCCCTTCATTAAGCAGCAGACGGGAGGGGAGGAGGGCGCGTGGACCCCTTTTCGATCCCCTCCCCCCGCATATACCTTCCTTTAGTCTGGATTCTCGTCATTTAACTCTCTTGTTCCATGTTCCATTGCCAAGTCCGTATACTTCCAGTCTCTATTACCCTCGTTCCTTGCTAAGGTCATTGTTCCTCCGTTGTTCATATTCCTTGTACGTTGCCAAGTGTGCATCGTGTCTTCTAACTTCTTCAGAGTGGATGGGAATTNCTGGGATAACCCAGGCTCCAGGCTGTGTAGTGGGTCCGCTCCCACTACAACATTTATATAACGGTTTTACATTGTCCAATTTAGTTGAACGGGTCCGCTACCAGCATCGAAGCTTTTATAGGGGTTTTATTTGTCAGCATTAGTATGTGGTATCATTTTCAGGGTGGATCTTCCATTTATTGTGGATTATTTTGTATCCACAGATCAAACACTTCTAATCGACATTTTCACTGCATATTACTCCATTATTTTTGCCTTTCCCTTGTTGGGCATTGTATCACGTGAGTCACATATATTTTGTTCTACATTAAGTCTTCAACAGTATTCAATTCTCAAGTCCTCAATATTAGGACAACCTTGTAGTACATGTGGCATTGTGTCTTCAGTGTTGCGTGTCCTACAGCGAGGGAGAGTCTACCAAACTAAATCTGTATAGATTTGCTTTGAAATGTTTATGTCCTGTTAACATCTGCTGTAGTGGTCAGACTACTCGCCTCCCACCTAGGCAAACCGGGTTCGATTCCAGTCGGGGTAGCTCCAGGATTTTCGCATGTGGGAATCGTGCCGGACGATGCCACTGGTCGGCGGATTTTCTCGGGGATCTCCCGTTTCCCCCGCCCTTCCATTCCGGCACTGCTCCATACTAACCTCACTTTACCCTCACATCACTCCACACATTTAACACTTGTATCAGGGTAGGTTAGGAAAAATATCTTGACTGCATTCACTTCTTTACGCCGGTGGTGGACCATAAGTTCCGTGATGTAGTGGGAAGAGTTGTTGCCTGTAACTGAAAGGGTCAGCGTTTCTATTCCCGGCACCAATCTTTGGATCTAGAACACCTTCATACTGCGGGAGGCAATGGGAAGCCCCCAAACTATCATCCAGCTTTCACGATTAATATACACGATTATTCAGCTAATATGTTGACCCAAAATTTCTTCCAAACCTCTGAAGGTATCGAAATTTTGATTTTGAATTCGTAATTGGCAATACGAGGCACATAACCCAGCGTATGTCTATTCCGAGATGTAATTAGGTACTGAGATATCACAATCGAATTTAATTTTTCTAATGGGAAGATACCGATCTACCCCACTAGCATAACTTGATATTAAGCGGAGAGCTCGGTGACGTGGATATTTTGAAAACCCGACGAGAATTTGTTTGAGATATAAAGGTGTATGCATTTGACTGTAGCTGTGGCAGGGTAGGCTGCAACATCCGCTGGGATGTCCAGCGGAGTGTTCCTGCACAGACGACGCACGCGCTTCGTGATACAGTAACACAGGCATCGAACGCATGCGAAAGGTTGTTAGTTGACGTTACAGACAAATAAAACGTGTATTTAATTCAATGTTCATAACTTTATTACAATTAATTCACCTAGCAATTGCGTCTGTTTCACAGTCCACGAAAATTGCAACATCTCCCAGCGGACGACGCGACACAAATGGAATCATATCAGTTACTATGGAAACGTATTATCGCTTGTCGACGATCGCGTCAATTCCGTTCGCCTTCGTGATATGCAACTTGTGCTGCTCGCAGGTACGTAAAGCTGGGGACTGCCGGCGTTGTTATGCCTAACTTCAAATTAAATTAAGAAATACCAGGTGAATTTTTCACACATTTTTCTACAAGGATATTTTGTTTATATTATTCCATAGATGCTGTGGTTTGAATTTCGAGATGTTATTAAAAAAACCACTTGTATATATTTCTACCTATTTTCGGCAAGGAAACACCGGCCAAAGTTTGTCGGCAGAGTTCAGTTTGATACTGTATATATTTAGCGTTGAAACGCAGAGATAGTACACGTGTACGGAAACTTTAGAGAACTTTGCGGATATTAAAACGTAGACAGAGAAAAAAACAACATCGCATCAAAGAAGAAAACTCAGACGTGAGATATCTGACAAGCGTAGAGAAGAGAGACCGTATGCGCTTCGCATGTTTACAATTCGTCACCGACTACGGACATAAAGAGATAAGGAAGGCTGGATACAAACGCCCGAATACATCAATATGAAACCAACACCATCGCGTCAAAGTTATGAATAATTCACTAACAGAACTTTTGACGGCCATTAACATTTCAGCACGACGCGACTTCGCTTGTTTATTAGCACCCATTAGCCTACAGCGATATCCACAGCTATATTTTACATGCCAGGCAGCGATCGTTCCAACAGGCGAAAACACGCGGCTGATTTAATGCGAACCGCGGAACGGTTCGTGCTGCAACAAAACCACGAAGAAAATTAGAGAAACGTGAAAGCATCCGGCAGAACCACGACTGATTTCACCGCTTACGCAAATGAACATCTGCATAGCGAAATAGAAGGGAGAGTAATTAATGGCTATCAGCAGATGGCTAATGAATACCAGCTCTCCGACAGGTAGAGAAATGGAAATTCCCACCTAGCCAGAAAGAGAGAGAGTGAGAGAGAGAGAGAAATAGAGAGCGAGAGAGAGTGAGAGAGATACGGATTCAGTCACGGGCTTTATCAAAGCACCATCTCAGCATTTGCCTGAAACTGTTTTGGAAAAACATGGGAAACCAAAATCAAGTTGATCAAACCGGAAATCAAACCTGGGTCCACCCGAGTGTGAGTTTAGTGCTTTGAACTTTTCTTTTAAGTATAATTTATTTACACTTAGTGTGGATGAGATCACGTAAGAACATAAGGCGAGGCT
Source organism: Clitarchus hookeri (assembly GCA_002778355.1). NCBI lineage: Eukaryota > Metazoa > Arthropoda > Insecta > Phasmatodea > Phasmatidae > Clitarchus > Clitarchus hookeri. The sequence continues at coordinate 1,072,498 of NQII01000288.1, read as the reverse complement.
CAAGGACGTGCATACCTGTTTGATTACATAACAATGCCTATGTGACAATTAAACGCCACCGTCCCTACGTGTATCTCAGATGTGTTCAGCACGACTGAAGTCGGGTGTCCTCGGGGAGAAGGCAAGCGACCTCAAGTCTGTGTACTGTTCACCCAACCACTCGGTCACAAATATGGACCGCTGGTTTGCTGCACTGTCTTGCTGTAGGTACAGGTTCCCTTCAAGGTACTATACACTGAGAGAAAACCGAACAAAAAATATTTGTTTGTATAGAGCTAAAAATATATTTATTTACCCCAACAAAATATTTTGTTCAATACATTTGAAAACAAATTAATTTTGTTCTTCTGACAAAATACACGATGGAATTAACAATATCTCTGTGTTGAGCCGAAAGAAATTAGACTGTTAACAAACTATTTGGTTGAATCACATGTATTTGTTAGTGCATTTATTGATGCTTATAAACATCTTTGTAAAACAAGTTCAACAGGAAACTAAAAAAGAAAGCTGCAAAATTTGAAACAATTTATTTGCGCAGGTTGTCCGGTATTTGATATGTATGTTTTTTATGAACATCGCTACTTCACCAGTACTCACTTTAGACGAGTTTTCTAAGGCGTAGCGCTAGATCGCAGCTGATGTGGATTCCAATCCCTGTCTCGCCTTAAGTATTTCTTCCATATTAAACGAAACTGTTTAATACACTTAGAGTAAAACCAATCTTAAGTTACACCAACCAAAATTTTTGTTCGTGACAAACAAATAAGAATAACTAAATAATTTTGTTTCAACAACAAAATATTTAACAGCCCCTATACAAAATAATTAATTTGGTTGCGCCAGACAAGCTTTGTTTGATTCAACAGAACCTTTTTTTCTCAATGTAGGCGTAGCCAACAAGTTCCTGTATCGTTCGCCGTTGACGGCCAATGGCAGGTGTAACAGGTGACCCACTTCATCACACGTAGTAAGTCCCTATACGAGGATACCGCCATCAACGGCCGGCCGTAACTGTACGCGCTGACCCTATGGATCCATCGCTTCATGTGCTTGGCAGCACACTCGTATCTTGCCATCGCCATTGTTTTTGGCATTAAACATTCCATCTTCCGTGAACTTAACCTCATCACACCACAATAGGATCTCGCCAAAGTGCGGATTGTCGATTTCCACTAAAAAAAACCACTCACACAATTGCACACAAAGTGGAAAGTCCGCACGATACCCGCGTGCGAAAATCAGAAGTGACCCGGCTGGGGATTGAACCCGGTTTGCCTTGGTGGGCGGCGAGCAGGCTAGCCACTCAGCCACCGCGGCTTTATGTTTTCACCAGCTGGTTTCTGTGTGCCGCAAAACTTATGTCGCATTCCTACTTTCACGTTTGAGATACAAAATCTCACGTGGCCAATGCAGAAACTTCAGTAGAATCACCTCTTGTTTGCAACTTGCAGGGCTTTGCATTTAAAAAAAAAAATTGGACACTTTCAACTCTTAATCATACACGATTTATACCTTGCAGAAGGATATCTCGTACGATATAATGAACAAAGCTTCTTTCACGGAATTTGCGCGCGCATGTGTTTCGTGTGAACATAGATCTTATGGAAGGAGACATGTAATATCTCTCACACTGACATTTCATTGAGAAACTCAAAAGAAAAACGCCGCAATTTTATTTTACAGCTTACAATAATACAAAATGTACAGATTTGTAATTTAAGAAGGACTCACTTTCAACACTAAAATAAAATTTAAAAAAAATTAAATAAAGCCTAAAGGACACCAGGGATGAAACATTTACTACAAGGGGAACAGCAAAATTTAAAAAAATTATCCTGTAATTCGGTATAGAAGCTGAGAGAGTGGCAGCTACACGAGGTGACTTCTCACTAGCTGTCTTTGGAAGGTTCTCGTAGGTACACTTCAAGCATTTTCTTTTTATCCGTGTAGTTATGACTTTCAAATAGCAATTTATAAGATCATTGCACACATTTAATAACATTTAGTTCGCAAGTTATTGACAAATTAGACTGACAAACTTTGCATAGGTTAACAGTGGATGTTTTCTAAGTGGTGGTTGATCGGCGGTGTTTTAAATTGGCAGTGTACGGGAAATCTACGGTGTTTTCATAGGCAAACGAACGCGAATGCTCGAGGAATCAGTCGCAACTTAAATTACTTGAATAACAACTTAAAATAACTTATCTTTGTATGGGATTTTATTAAAATGCATACTTCACGGTGACACTGTTAAAGACACATTATAATCAATAATATTTGAATTTTTCGTTAGAGGGTGATGATGTCTGGTTGACGTTACTTTCTCGTNAAAGACACATTATAATCAATAATATTTGAATTTTTCGTTAGAGGGTGATGATGTCTGGTTGACGTTACTTTCTCGTGTCTGAAATCTTACGTAATCATATCTTCTTTAATATGAAAACAAAACAATATTATTGGCGTGATTTAGCTTACTATTTAAGAGTTCAGGCTAAGCCCTAATCACTTTTTCGGTGACAAATTTAATCCTAAAATAAGAGTTTGGAATATTAAAGGAAAAAAGACATGGGAACAACAGCGAACTCCTTTACTTCGACATGTATGCGGNAAATAAGAGTTTGGAATATTAAAGGAAAAAAGACATGGGAACAACAGCGAACTCCTTTACTTCGACATGTATGCGGTGGTCACAACCATTTGAAGACTCCTTCCATAAAAATGAAATAGCTGCTCAAATACAATTTTTTACTATGAGATAAAACATGCAAGCATTCGTTTTTAATTTTTTTATTTTTCGTGTAAATCGCACTTCGCGCAGTTCCCTATGTTTTAATTTCTTCTCCGAAGAAAATATATGGAAGAACTACTGTTATCTCGTAAACAATTTAGTGGAGTGGAGATATTTTGGCGACTCTTAATATCAGGATCTTGAGATCCGATGAGGGTGAAGTGAATTGAGGATGGAGCAGCGCCGGAATGCAAGGGTGGGAAAAACGGGAGATCCCCGAGAAAACCCACCGACCAGTGGCGTCGTGCAGCACGATTCCCACATGCTAAAATCCGGGAGTGACCCCGGCGGGAATCGAACCCGGTTCCCCTAGGTGGTAGGCGAGTAGTTTAACTACTACACTACCGCGGCCCAGTATACAATTTAGCTTTCTACGTAAACAGTGCCGGTAATACTCATAAAAAANTTAACTACTACACTACCGCGGCCCAGTATACAATTTAGCTTTCTACGTAAACAGTGCCGGTAATACTCATAAAAAAAGAGACAATAAAGTCTAGACATCAAGTTTTATTGCAATGTTTTTAACAACGTCAACATCCTAGTTTGCCGNAAAAAAAGAGACAATAAAGTCTAGACATCAAGTTTTATTGCAATGTTTTTAACAACGTCAACATCCTAGTTTGCCGATTCATTATATTTTAGGGAGGAGTCGGCTTATTGTATGCTTGAAGTTAGGTTTAATATGACGTTTTCAGACCACACAAACGTTTATTTTATAAAATCTCAAAACTTTTAAGGATATCCACACATTAAACTTAGTAGCAGAACACTCATGTGCACTTCCACGGGCTCAAAATATCAAAGAAAAAAAATTATGGCTCGATTTGCACATCAGCGAACTACAGGGGGTTTATATCGAACACTTCCCAAGGGAGAACTGAAAGGGTTCGTGTTTCTCACAGCGAAGTCATGAAATCCTATGCGCAGTGGATTACAGCGAATAAATCCCACTTTTTTTTTGTTATAAAATGAACTCGGTCGTAACTGAAATAAGTGCAGAAGGGAGTCTGCGGGGGAAAAAAATGGAAGAGTGAAGACAGATATTATATTTCAGGGTGTCGGGGAGCAGGACAGCTATCAAGAGTTTTGTGGCTCCACATTTCCTCTTCATAGCTCTCCTATCGACATCCTTTTTCCGTTATCAACCCTTCTCCGCAGACGAGCCTGACAGGGAGGGAAAAATAGTAATCGGGAAATGTTTCACCACGAGAAAAACCCCTTTCCTGCACTCTACGGAATTTAAAAAAAAATCCGGAGCTCAAAATGTATTTTACTGAAATGTAAGTTATTATAGATAGAGGCATGTATAAAGTGAACCAATACGGTCATATGAGGACTCAAAATAGTTGTACTCACGAAACGAAGTTCTCTTTGTGAGGAACCACAGATACGTCAGTAGTTTATATAAGTTCAAGGTTACTTTAGATCTTTTGAAATGAACCTTCGAATATATACATATATATGACACACACACAGGATGGGGCCGGATTAGAAAGACAAACTTCGTAAGGTAATTGCTTAAACAGAATCAAGTGGATAATACATGGCTCACTATTGTACCTGCATTGAATATTAGGAAAATCTAGTTTTTAAACAGTATTTTCGAGAAATATGGGAAACTAAGTGAAATAGGGTTATAATTATTCATACACTGTTTTATGTTATAGGCATGTTCAACCTATGAGAAACCTATAATTAAAACCTCCGACCGTAATGAAAATAACAGGGGTGGCCGCTCTCTTATTGCAAACAACTTTTTAAACATCAGGAATTATGAACATTTGATGCTGATAAGCGGTGGAGGTCGGGGAGTAACTGAGAAGTAATTTCAATGTGTTTACCCGCCGTTCGTATGCACAGACGGAGAGAGCATGCCGCGTTGAAGAATATGACAACCATACGAACAGGTTTCCGCCTTTGACCGCGGGGAGAATCGTGGCCTAAAGGGACTGTGGATTATCCTACCGCGATATTGCTTCTCGCGTTGGAACAGATGCAACCACAGTGAAAAGGGCATGGTATCAGTGGGTCGAGGAGGGACGGGCTGAGCGACGTGAAGGAAGACAACGGTCCTACCGCACCAACGAGCGCAAGGACAGACAAATGATGCGCATGGCGATTACGGACCATATAACCACAAGAAACGCCATCACTCAGGAGTTGAGACACGTGGCGCATCAAACTCTGTGCGCACATCACCGTCTGCAGCATCAGGACATCTTGTCCAGGTACCCATTACTTCAGTTGACATTGACTGCTCATCACAGGCACTTGCAGCTGCGATGGGACATGGAGCGTCAGGATCGAAGGGACGAATGGCATGCCATCGTCTTCCCTCGACGAATTACGCTTCTGCTTGCAGCACCACGACCATCGTATCCATGTCTGTTCAGTTCACTGTACTTGCTCACATCTTCTGACATGGATGGAGAAAATTCGGCGACGGAAACTTATATTTCTTCTTCGATATCACTGTATTCGAAGTCGGAGCTGATGGGGCTCTCTGCGAAGCCAGGGGAGAATAAAATGTAGGACGTTCTGGCCGATGGGGGCTGGTTGCTGGTTGCTGGTTGCCTGACGGTTGCGGGTTCGTGCTAGTAGACGGCATTGACGAAGTTGCTCCTCGTGCAATATGGTGCAGATAAGCTGAAGAACATTATCTCCACTTTCTTCTGCGTAGCTGTTGCTATTATTTTCTCCTTCACTTGACAACATGGCTATACGAAATTTAACAGAGGTTTGAAACCCTGCAAGTTTCGAAATGGTTACTGGACTTTTCTCACGAAATAGCGAAAAAGGAACGACAACGAAAAAAATGACTGCTTTCCAGAGGGGGTTCCGGATGCGTCTTAAAGTAGGCCGCCAATTGGTCGGAACGAAGGTTTCCGAAAACACCCGAGTAATTAGCCAATGAGAAACATTGGCGGAGCAATTAAATATATTAGAAGGGGATGGAGGGAAATCTACTTATTGGTCGAACTAAGTTTTTCGAAAACAACCGAGTAATTAGCCAATGAGAAACATTGGCAGAGCAATTAAATATATTGGGAGGGGGAGTGGAGAGGGTTAGTCGTCTGCTGGGCATGGTGCTGGGGACAGCACCAGCAATTAAAAACAAATAACAAACGAAAAACCAAGATGGCGGTCGAACGAAGGCGAGAAAAAACCCAGTAATGTATAAACAAATAACAAACGAAAAAACAAGATGGCGGACGGTGCCTATGACGCCTACCAATATGGCGAACTGCACCGACCAACATGGCAGACGGTTGCACATACCAATATAGCGGATTGCACCGACAAAAATGGCGGACGGCTGCACCGCACCTACCACGATGGTGAACGGTGGCTGTGACGCCTACCAAAATGGCGGACTGCACCTACCAAGATTGCGGACTGCACCTACCAAAATGGCGGACGGTGGCTGTGACTCCTATTAAGATGGCGAACTGTAACTACCAAAATGGTGGAATGAGTGTGGGTGTAGGGAAATGTGGGGACCTTCAAAAATGTAAGTTTTTTAAATTTTAAATAATTTTTACATAATTTTTAAATGTTTTTAATATAACTTTTTAAAGATTTTTTTCCTGAGTTTTTAAGGTCAAAGGTCAAAGGGGCCAAGGTCAGTATCACCTGGATCCAAGACGGTCGCCAGCCGACCGGAATGACATAGCACGAACAGCTCCAACACCAGGTCCTGATGTGCCAAAGTCCCCATAATCCCTCTACTAAGGATGTATGAACTAAGGTGTTATACCAAATTAAGTTATTAAAAAATCTAACACAGTGGTGATAGTTATTTGTCTATCAAAATGTAACAACGTAAGCAAAAAAAAAAATTATTCAAACAATTTTGTTTCAGTGATAAATTCGACTTTAGACCCTACAAAAAATGGAAACGTCCGATTTTATTTTCTTAATAGTAATAATAAGTTTTTATTATGGTAGTGGCAATGGCTATGAGTTTGATTGATGTTCTGCTTACTTCAAGGCCCTATAGCGCTTTCAAAAGTACTTGGGTAAATGAAAACACACTATACACAAAAAATAAGAGCTGCAAAACTGTTATCCTACCTGGACCTTGCAGAGAATCGTTTAATATTAGCTTCAAATTAACAATTTATATCATAAGTAAACATGTGGATGAAACTTTTGATCGAGTATCACGGGTATGACCGTGCCACGAAACCCGATCTAGAAAAGCGTTGAGAGCTACACTTAAGCCGGATTCGGCTTCATCGTGACTTCATCTGTTTTCTCCCTACTCAATATTTATAAAACGGGCTTGCCCAGAAATTGTTTTCAATGCCGTGATGTTTTAGCGTCTTTTATTGCTCTCGCATCTGTCGTCATTACAAAAACGGTATTAATTTTTTGTTCGTCTCAAGTGAAGAAATTACAAATGGATCTAAATCTTTATAAATTTAAGAAAATCTAATAAAGTGTCCTTTATATTGTGACGAACTTGTAAGTCTTCAAAAATTATTTACGAAGCGATACGTGTACACCAGATATGTAGAGGACCTATCTATTCACGATAATTGTACAGATGAATACAAGTATTTAAATATTATTTTTCAAACTTTTTTTATATTTTTACAGTATTCATGTTATTGTTATTTTATTAAATTATTTTATTAATAATAATAATAATTATTATTAATATTATCTATTCAAAGACAAACTATGAAACCGGATTTAAAACTAGCTATTATTCACCTGATTGTAGCACCACTTTCACAAGTCTCAACAGGGCATCACGTCTTGCGTGTCTCGTATGTACCGGGCATTACTCGAGGTTGCTGGACCACAGTGTTTATATGGGTGTATAAGGTTGCACGAG